>JANSTS010000883.1:10685-23823 GCA_026546915.1 Sylvicola fuscatus
AAATCTATCGGTTTCGCAGAAACATTTTCTTCAGATTTAGTCAATTTTTCTCTTACATTCAATTCTGTACTGGTTTCATCTCCTGAATCTACGGCAGATTCCAGTTGTTGCAAGAATTCAGTGTCGCTCATGTATGCGAATGGCTTATCCATGGAACTGCCTGGATTTAACATTTGTTCTGATGGTATGTTTTCCAAATCCATACCACTTTTGCCAGGCGTTTCTTGTTGAATATGATGTTTTTTCACATCACCTTCGGTGACAATATTGTTAACGTTTTCTTCTACTTTATAGTCTTGTGTTTTATTTTCTTCATCCTCTCCACAGACATAAGATACCTTTTTTACACACAAATGCTCCTTAATTTCAACTAAATTCGTGTCAATATTAGTTTCAAGCAAATCTGTCATGTTTTCTTGATTTAATTTATCTTCTGATACGTCTTGATGATCTGTTTTGTCCACAGATTTATTGATTGGAATATCATCGGTAACAGTTTCTTTATCTTTGAGGTCTCCTTGCTTAGAGACAGTCACAAATGAAGATTCTTCCAAATTATCTGCTAAAAAATTTTCGGATTGTGAGGTTTCTGTGTCTTTATCGT
This sequence comes from Sylvicola fuscatus, assembly GCA_026546915.1. Lineage (NCBI taxonomy): Eukaryota > Metazoa > Arthropoda > Insecta > Diptera > Anisopodidae > Sylvicola > Sylvicola fuscatus. The sequence continues at coordinate 11,290 of JANSTS010000883.1, forward strand.
TTGTATTATTTTTTGTGGTAAAAGTTAATTGTTCATTTGTTTTAAAATTTTCATCGTCCTTTTTATCATTAGTTGACAGACTTTGAAGATCATTCGCAGGATTAGCTGGTACAGATTCATCATAATTTTTACAAACTTCTGTTACGGTGGTTTCTGCCTTTTGAGACGTTGGTTTTAAACTTAATTTATCGTTTGAACATAAAACACTTGAGTCAGAATCAATGGTAGCATTAATCTCTTGCAATTCGTTTGTTGCACCTTCCATTGGTTCGTTTGAAATTGAAACTTGTGGCAAAATTATTTCACTTGAGGCAACATCAACACCAGTTTGAGATTCATCAACTGCCTGGCACTCATTTTTATCAATTTTTTTTTCACAAACACTTTCCTTTGAACTATCTTCAAGTAAAACTTCTTCACTATTGGGAGTCACACTTTTACTTTCAACAGCCATAAGCTCTTCATTCTTCTCAATTGACTTAGAAGTAGACGGACCATCTTCTCCCAATCCAATAGAGACTTTTTTTATCGGATTAAGTTTTAAACAATTTGGTGCACCAAAGAAAAATTGAGGAGCTTTTGCAACAATAGGCTTTTCAGGTTCCTTTGCTTTTTCGTTTTCATTGCCGCCTTGACACTCGGCGCCACCACCTTCACCAAATACCATGAAGACATCTTCTTCAATGGTGTCGCTAAATTCAAATGCACCTTTGCAGTCACGTCCTGACCCTTCTCCTCGAATGTGCATAACAGGCTCCTCAATTTCGTCACTTACTTCATCATCCTCGTCCTCTTCATCATCTTCTTCTTCGTCGTCGTCGTCTTCTTCATCATCATCTTCTTCATCGTCTTCGTCTTCATCGTCATCTTCTTTGCTGCTTTTCTTCTCTTGTAAAATTTCAGGCTTTATAAGGTTCGTTTTCTTAACGACTTCTGTGACATTTTGATCGTCTTCTTCCTCATCCTCGTCGTCCTCCTCATCTTCATCATCATCGTCTTCTTCTTCATCATCATCATCCTCATCATCGTCCTCATCGTCGTCCTCATCATCTTCCAAATTAGCGTATTTGTTGCTTTTGTCTTTGGTAGGTGTCACCAGTAAAGTAGGACGCGGGCGTTTTGCAATAAGTTCTGCATGTTCCTCACTTGAGTTTGTTCGTCGTGAGCGCTTGGTACCTTTTCCACCACTGCTTTCTGAAGAACGTCTCACATCATCAATCTTTTTTGGATCTTCCAGATTTTCCATTTTCTTTACCTCCTCAGCTGGTTGTGGTAATTTCGTGTCGATTTCCTGTGATGTTGATTGTCCGTTTGTTGTGGTTATTCGAATCTTTATATTACCAACAGCTTGAGGAGCAGTTGCACTGGTTAAGGCATCCTCTTTAGTGGCGGGATTGCTGTTACTGCTGCTGTCTTCGTCAACTAAGCCAACAAGTGACGGCATTACAACTTCGTTTCCTTTCAGTTGTTCAATGAGTTTAGCAAGTTCATCACGTGATGCGGCCACAGATTTCCATGTCTCCTCATCTTGGTGCTCTTGATAGATTCGTATATTCAAATCATCATCTAGTGTTACCCAGTAGGCATTTCCCAACTTATCGTGTCCCAGTGGTTGACTACGAATCTCTTTGGCTGAAAATCCGTTGATTGCGTTTTTGAATTTGTTGTTCTTATCAAACTGACATTCAAGAATTTCCTGCAACAAAAAAACACTTGGTAATTAGAAGATTCATAGATGGTCAGATGTGATGACTAACCTTTAGTATACGTAACTTCACCGGCAAACTCGATTTCTTGTAGCCGAAGCGTTCCACTTCCCATGCGTCTTGTGATGAGTATGTGTGACAAAATTTAACAACAGCTCGTTCCCATTTGTCGGGCTGCACCGATTTGCGACATTTTCGCATTAGTTTCACGTGCAGATCCTTCAAGTCTTCTGATACTAAAAGAGGAAACGCACTAAATAAATACACACATCCTAAAGAACGAAAGCCTGAAGAGTTGAATACTAAGAAATAAGAAGCTTTGTTATGTTTTCGTTTTGCAAATGTATAAAAACAATTAAAAACAGTCCATCAAAACAAAACAAATTGTAAACGCAACACAAACACATCATTTTCCACACAAACGCACACCATACTGCGCATGTGTGCGACACTGGAAAATTTGGTTGCTAAGCCTTTGGAGGCGTGCACTTACCATCATCGGTGTTTTCAAGCATTTGCCGCAATCGTTGGGTATTAAATTTCTCCATTTCAAGGAGGCTTGCGAATTTGTGCATAAATGCACACACGATTGCAAAGTTTGGGTCATTTTCGCACGTAGCATCCTTGTCAGACGCCATCTTTTGTTCGATGTGTGTGTGCGTCGCGGTTTGGCTCTACAGCGTGCGAACACACTATTTATGTTTGTGGGCACTCTGCGGGTTTGCGTACGTGTTAGTTGCGCCGTCAGAAAAGAAAAAGAGGCCACAGAACTATTAAATTATATACAATTTTCACAGCACAATTACACACATTATCCGGAACAATTGACGACGCACTTCATATTTTTATTGTTATGTACTGGCACCACAAGAGATTAGCACTGATTTTGTGACGCTTATTTACCGAAAATTAACTTTATTCGATTAAAAACAAACAGCTAGCGTCAAAGGCAACCTCTTCATTTTCTCGCCTTTCTTTTTCTTCTCGAAGCGCTGTGATCTGTCACAGAGTTTTTCAAAACTGTGGGCTGCAGCGCTGCTTGACGTTTGAGACGTATTTAACAGTTTTATTAAGTATGTACAATTAAATTTAAACTTTTTAAAATATTTCACATTATTTATTAATTTGTGTTTGATTGAATAAACAATTATAAAAAGTACTTAAAATTTTTTTAGTTTATTTTAAAAACATTTTTTACAATTCTGAAGAGCAGTACTTAAGAATTAAGTACTGAAACTTGTCGACATGTATTAAATTGGCGCTGTAGTCGATTTAGCAAATCATCCCGAAGAAAAAACCGTTGAAGATTTTTTTGTTATTAGTTTAGTTTCCTTTTTATTGTTAAATAATTGTTTGCTTCATTTATTTATTTTTTTAGTTTTTTTGAGAAATTAATATTTGGAACAAAAAAAAATTGTTTGACATGATTTGAAATTTAAAAAAATCGTTGAAACTTAAATTAGATTTGATATTTTTTTTTAGCTTTATACTTACAAATACGTTTATCAACCATTTACATATATTACCAAACTAACAAAGAACAAAGAAAACAACTAATATGATAAATTTATTTCATTTCTATTTGAATTACAAAAAATTTCATGTTTACATAGATAATAAATTATACACTAAACATTTAGACCCCCGTGATATAATACATGTTGCAATTGAGTTATAACTTATGCAACAACACCAACTAACTCATAAGAAAATTTAATTACGTAAAGCAATATAATTCGATTATAAGAAACTGTGCTTTTCACAATATTTCATAGAGGCAATTACTTGCAATTAACATAACAAGATATTGGATACATGAATTAAAAACACATTAAACATTATGTACAGCCAGATATGTTCATGCAAAAATTTATTATAATGAAAAACAAATAAAAACAATTTTAAATTTCAATTGATCACCTTTTGATCTACAAAATTGAAAGCAAAATACAAATATGCTTATAGAAATAATTATTTTAAAAAATAAACTAAAATTAAAACAATCTAGACAATTTATTTTTTTATTTTTTGATCATCAGTTGACACAACACTAATCCGACGGCTGATCAGTGGAGCCGAAGTTGAAGCTCTTGAATGTCTCTGATAGTGAAATTCCGAATGGCGATAGATCTGGCAGGAAGCTGAATGGCTTCAGATCGGGTAGTGGGATGTCGATGGACTCTATAGTTGGCGAAGGATCGTTGTTCGACCAAACGGGATCAATCCAGAATGGCACAATCTGCAATTAAAAAATACATCCCAAAATCATATGTAAATACAACTTTTGACAGTCAAGTTCAAAATCATGGTGGCATTTCAGCGATTGCGCAATCTCTTGCACAAGAGTTCGTCTGTACTTGGGACTCGTTCAAGGTGAACGTGTGCGTGGTCGAAGGCACGCTGCTGAAAAAGTGAAAGGACTTGCTTGACATGTTGGAAGCTGTGCAGCGGAAATGCATCTGATGGTCGGTTCATTGGCCAATTCACATGCAGGGTTGATGGTTTTATGCTTTTATTTTCTGTCTTACACCTCAAAAATATTTTTATATTTATTAAATTTTGAATAAGTTAGTATTAGAAATAAGATAGAATACGATTACTGCATAGTCATTGGTTGCAGTTAAATCATAAAACCGCAGTTTGAATTAAGAGTTCATTTAACAGTAATTGATTGATGTAATCGTTAAAACCAGTTTCACATCCTGTTTCAGCTAAATTTGCACAAATCATATGAACGAGTGCATAAGTTAGAATTTGTTTAGTATTTATTGTTGCTCAATCATTCAATAAAATTATTTTGTTATTACCTTAAAACAACAACATATAATTAAGATATTAGGTAATAAAATGCACACGGAAAACATAGGAAAATATCTGAACGGTATGTTAATTGCAATACATAATTGTTGGGAAAATAAAAAAAAACAAACTCTCCAAGGAGATCGTCTTTGTCATGGGAAGCTAAGAATATTTTTAGTTGAATCATCAAATTAATTGAAAAACATAATTGGTGACTACAACGAATTGCAAATGATGGTCGTTCCGGGAATTTCCCGGATTGGTATACAAAATTCCACATGAAATTATGAATAAAATCATTTCTCAAGGAAAACTGCTTGGAGGTAAGAAATATTTCACGAAAATTATGTAGACAGAAAAACGCCTACGAGCGCTTTGCTTTGTGTCAATAGTGACACACAGAAAGAAAGCAAGACATAATTGATTTATTTTATTTATCACTTTATCTTCCACACATTTTTTCTCTCAATTTCTTCAGTATTTAGACCTCCAGAGCTTTTGTAAAGAAAATTAATTAAAAAACGAGTTTCCTTTTGAATCAACTGATCGTAGGCGCATATTTCTTGGAATTGTCTTATTGGAGTACAAAAATTCGTGCATTTAAAGAGTATAAATTATTAAAAATATTTAGCTTCGTTTTAAAAATTCAAGGATGATTGATAATCTTTACCTTTGTTGGGGGCGTATCGGGTTTCGGTGGCTCATAAAATGATGACAAAAGACGCCAAGTTGAAATACGATCATAAGATTTCGGAGCTTCTTCGCCAATAGTACCAGGCGTCTTATTCGATGGCCTGGCCCCATTTCGTCGTTCAAACAATTTCGCACATGTTTCAAACTTCGATTTTTGCGGCTCTATTTACAAAGAGTGAATTTTTAAGTAAAATTTGACAAATCACAAGATTCAAAGTTTATGTTACATAAGACGTAGGAAATTTTCAAGTTTTACTTTACAAACAAAAATTAGGTCAAAAGTTGAAAAAAAAAGTTACCATTTTCTTTGTTGAAGCTATAATTTGAAGCATTCATGGAGTTGTTAGAAGTGCATTTGGGAATCGCTCCATTTGAATAATTAGATCCATTAAGAGGCATCGTATTAGTGAAAGATGAAGCTGATGAAGCGAATGATGATGATGAAAGTGATGAATTTGAGTTGACTGAGTTGTTAATGTTTGAAGTATTGCAGTTCATATCATCTGGCATCTTTTGTGAATACATTGAGCTGGAATGCAGCGAGACTGAGTTGAAGGATTGATCCAAGGAATTTTGATTCGATATATTCTGAAATGGTTGGCGGATGTCAGTTTGCGAACGATTCAGCGACTGAGCTTGACTGGATGTTGACGAAGAGTTGCAGCCATTTGTAGGAGGCGATGTGGATGACTTTACTTGGCCAGCATATGAAGCTGGACTGCAATAAGCATCTGATTCTATATAAGAAACATTTACAGTTTTAATTTTGTAATTGATTTATATAAATCTTACGAGAAAAGTTGGCTATTGTTGCTATTTCACAGAAGTCGCCATTTGTGACATTATTTATAACAAATATGTCAGCGAACGATTGCAAAATAGTCAGAATGTTTGGGTATCCTGAAATAAAAAAATAAAAAAGTAAATAAATTATAAAAACTTGCAAACAAGAAGTTCAAGAATTTACCGCAATCAAAGCAATCAGTGACGGGCACTCCTAATGACATCTTTAATTCGCCGTAAGTGATGGGATTGCATTTATCCAGGACATTCATAATTTTAATAACCAACTGCATTAAATTAGTCAGTCCAACGACTTGGACGCCATTTTGATCGGTGGAAATCTTAAACCATAAAACAGTTAAATTATAAGTAGATTTTTTCAAAACAGAATTACCTCAATGGCATGTCTCATGGACTGGATACTGTGGCTTGTTAACGTCTCATTGAATTTGACTTCATACGCATGCTGAAAGTCGGCAATAGGAAGACGATAGCTGCTACCCTGCAAATCTTCAGTGTTCATTATTATTCTACATGCAGCGTAGGTTTTGGCACGGAATTGCTTATCATCTTGATGACAGATAATCCAGCAATTGTCATTCGACTCCATCAGCTAGAATTAAGATTATAATGTAAAATGTTGCAACAAAAAAAAAATTCAATACTTCAATATAAGGAAGCTTCTCAATGGCGGAAGTTATGGTTTTGGCACCGAGAGATTGCGCCTGAATCTGATAACCGTACTTCTTTTTATGTATCGCCAGAATGTCATCGAGCAATGCCATTCCATCTCCATTCGTATGTGCCTTGATAAGTTCATGCAACTGCTCTGAAAAGACGCGACGTGCGAATTTGGGACACAAAAATATTTTTCTGTCCTCATCAGAGTTCACTTCAATCTCAACCACCCCATGGATGGCGTCCATTAAATCGGCTAACTTTGTGAAGCCATAATCACTCAGCTTACATTGATAGCCGAAGTGGTAGTGATATGAGCGTACAAATTTCTCGAATGGGATCGTGAACTGAGCCGCCCGACGCAAAAGCTCAACCACTTCGGCAGCAAACGAAAATGTATTCTCAATCTCAGCGGATGTTTGCTTACGCTTCGGTATCGAAATCAGTATATCGTTGCCGTTCTGGCCGCCACTGACCACTACCACATTATTGTTAACTAAGCCATCCAGAACGTCGACAATGTCACAAACGCCATAGTCGGTTATATCGAACGGCTTCATCTGCACCTGCGAAAAAACTTTCGGCAACTGAGACATCCAGATGGATTTGTTAGCCTGTGATCGCAGCACGCGCAACAGATCGGATGTGAATCGTCGCATTTGGGTGCGATGGGTGAGAGTTAGCTGACGGTTCTCACCGTCTCCCATAACCTGTACAATTGACGATAGAGCGTCAAAGAGTTCGATGAGGCGGGTGTAGCCATAATCAGCCACGCGACACTGTTTGCCGAAATGATTGTGATAGGCTGGAATGAAGCGATTAAATTTCAGTGTTGACTTTGGTGCCATCTTAATCAATTCAATGACTTCGCGGGATATCTGGTGCAACGGCTCCGATCCGCAGCCAGACTTAAAGAAGCGGGTGCTGGTTTGTGACTGTGCTGGTTCTAAATGAAAATGTTTGTACTTTAATTGATGATTTGCAATTAGAATCATAACTCACCCTCCAGGTCTTTTGCCAAATTAACTTCTGGACGCTCTAGCCAAGTTAAAATTTTTATACCAAATTTATTGGTTGTGATGTTCACTCCGTTAATGCAGCATACGAGATGCTCCAAATTGACGCCGTTCTCATCGCGTTGCAGGCGAACATTAAGCTCACCTTCAACACAATACATTAGACTCGCAATCGGAATGTCCTCCTTGTGGACTCGCAGAAGAGGGAAAATAAGAGTTTTCATTTGCTGCAAAGTCATCAACACATTGGGCAGTTGCTCAATATCCTGTTCAGCCCAACCTTTGTGTTGATCTCGCTGAAAGTGCACCGTACAGTACGGTACACTGTGTTGAAGGCATTCCAGCATTGGATTGTTCTCGATTGAATTGATTGTATCCGGATGCAATCGGATGTTCTTTTCATCTTTACTGTCTGTTTCAATTACACAAATGTCTCCCATTTTGTACAATTCCAAAACATTAATAGAAGTCTTGAATCTGGCTTGGAAAAGCTCGCGGAACTTGTACATGGTGAGTGTGTATTGTGGAACGTCCTGGTGATGCATAGCGTCAATAATACAAATTTGTTTAAGTGAGAAATGAACCAGACATTAAACTCACCTTGAGTAAGCCAGCTACCTGACAGCGCAGCGTCGACATCTCAGTGGACTCCCGGGAGTAGGCTACCACAATACGTTTGTGGCCAATTTTCTTGCGATGCATATTAGAAACGACCACTTTGGCATGCTGTTGGGACGGCACCTTAACTTTGGCAGACGATGCACTCTCAATGCTCAACGCTATGACTGGCGTTATTGATATCAATTGATTGATTAAGAAATTCTTTAAACTGGCCTCGTCAAACGACGAGTCCAAGTTACTGATTTGAAGCCAAACAGCTTGGCTCTCACAATTCGATGGGGAGGCGGAGCACATCGCCGAGCCGTTGCCATTGCCTATGCCGTTATGGTTGTTGTTCTTCTGTTGTTGCCCGCTGTTGCCGTTGTTGTTCATCACATTACTGCTATTGTTGTTCATGTCGATGTTGTGTTTGCCTTGTATCATGGCATTTGCCACCGCTGTAGCATTGGCATTGAAATTGTGGTTCATAATGTTTGATGTCGATGCCGATGAATTGTAGTTGGCATTTGCAAGCGGATACATAACGGCGTTGTTGCGATGATTGTAGTAGGGGAGGTACCGCTGACGCTGGTTGTAGCCATTGCCCGGATTGTAGGACGTTGAAATCATGTGTTTTCCCTGGAATGCCGGTGTGAAGTTTTGTGAGTTCTGTATGGAACGAAGAGGTTGATTACTCTCCGTGCCATTCATGTACACGTTATTTATTAAATCGTCGAATTGTCGCATTATCGGTGGCGGCTGGTTCATATAGTTCGCCGCTGTTAAAGGCATTTTATTTGGAATGTTGTTCATGCAGAGTTGGGGGTAGAAACGTTGTTTATCACTCATCATTATCCAGTGGTGGAAAAACTAAAAGATGAATCAGTTAACAATCTACATGTGGTTGAGTAATTTATGATTAATTTTCCTGATAGGCTACAATGTCTCACTAACGGCATAACATTGCTGTACAATAAACAGCGGTTGTCACCAATTAATAATTATTTGTAAGCGGTTTTCATTGATTAATTGTCAACACCAGTAAATATCACAATGTATAAAAGATCACGAAAGATTAGTACGTTTGATGCTTTAACCTCGACTCGGTTTATTGGGAAAAAAAGCGTTTCCATATAATTAGACAGAAACCAAATTGATAACAAATCACTTTGTGACCCCATCGTGTCGTTATCAAGTGATGAACAGATGAAATCTTAGAGCCTAAACACTAAATTTTGCATTTACGGTATAATTTAATTAAGCATTTCCATCATATGTTTAAATGTTCTTTGTTATGGGTTAACCTCATAGAACCGTTATAATTAATAAGAAATTAAAAAAAAAACATATTCTAATAAAATATCAAATAAACCGTTACTTTTTTATGGAATAATGATTCAAAATTGATTGTACAGTAAAGTATACAATCAAATAACGGTTCACATTGAATTGTTAATTCAAGATAAAGAGCTTTTCAGTAGAATTTTCCTCAAGAAAAATTACGTCTTATTCAAATTCCTTTAAACGTTTTCACAAATATGAAATTTTGCCCCGAGGACATTAATATGGCGTTTCCCACTCACAATGACCGCGATTTTTTTCTAATTGTTCGCACACAACAGCAAATCGCCGCTAATTTAGCGGTAAATGTTTTTTTTTAGTCAATTAGTGCAAAAAAATACATACCTTGCCTTTGTAATTTGCAGCCGCTATATGGTAATCTTTTTCGATTTTATCGGAAATAAATACGCACTAATTTAAAACTATAATATGCTCAACATAATATGTGGAAAAAAAAAACTTTAAAAAGAACATGAAATGTGTCACAGTTAATTAAAATATATAATTAAAATTAAATTAAATGGTTGTACATTTACAAATTAAAACGATTTTAAAATAATATATAGTTAAAATTCATGGTTCGTATTTAAAGACACAACTGTTTCAATTACACAAATTAGTTCCTCCTGCGGCAGATGATGGTGATAAAGTGAACGAGCTGATTCGGATTTTTAGGGATTTTTTGCATTTGATGGGAAATAACTGGAAATTGCTTTTCTGCTCAGGATTTTAAATTTTTTCAAATATTTAGTACAATAAGAACTTTTTCAAGTTCGCGCCAATTAGTGACATTATACTAATTGGCGCATTTTTCCAAATTTTGTAAAAACGACTGAATTTAAAGCATTCTAACAAAATAAGTTTTATTTCTGTTTTAAATTGATATTTTACGAAAAATACGTTTTTAATATTTTTACTTTCGATGTTTATATTTAATAATAATTTATTATACAATTGTTATTGTTTATATTTATAGTGTTTATTGTGAAACTAATTGCAATCAATTAAATTCGTGCATATTTTCTAAATATAAAGATACTTGTGCTTCAGTAAATTCTAAAGTCATAACATCCAATTAATAAAATCTGTCAAAATATCGTCAAAACAATATTTTGACAAATTAATCATATTTTACATGAAATTAAATTCTGCTTAGACTTTCGGTCCATGATACCCTTTAGCATTGTTCATTTAACTTACCAGATGATAAATTTGTTGAACATCTTATCAGATTAATATAATAAGTCAATAAAAGCTGTCAGATCTCGAGTGGCGAGGCGCAACCAACCGCTTCCACTTTCTAAATGTAGGACAATCAAGATTGTTGTTTGTTATTATTGACGCCTAAATTATATATTATTTCTCTAAAATCGTGGCTTAGTTGCCTAGATAGTAAAAAGAAATAGGCTGCGTCTTATGCTGCGTTCATTCAGTTGAAAATTCAAGTGACATGCGCTATTTTCTCTGTGATAATTACTTAAAAACGCCCGACAAAGATAATTTTTTATAAGCTGTGAATAATCATTTCGCGTGCGTAAACTTATCGTCACAGCACTTTTAGATTAAGATTCTAATTTCTTATCAGTTGGCCTAATTTTTGAGTATCAAGTTCACAACTTTATAGATTTTGCTTGTATGTCCGTGTTTGTTTTTAAATTTATGACTGAAGTGGTTCTTTAGCTATTTTGGCTATTAACTGGGCAATATTAATTTTTATTGACCAGAGAAAAGGTCAATCCAATTGTTTGATCTAATTTTGAGACATTACCTTTATAAATTACTTAATTTTCTATGAGGTAAATTTAAGTAAAAAATTAAGAGAATTGCGAATTGAAGTCTTCATCAATCTATAATTAATAGTTATAATACAAAATTTAAATATTTCATAAAAAATTAAATTGACTCACGCAATCAAGAACAGAAGGTGGGAATTCTTTATAGTGACGCAAAATTGACATTTAAATACTTAGCTGAACAAAGACTTATAAATTTGGAATTATGTTACCAAAATGATCGCCTGGCATTATTATTTCAAAGAAGATATAAAAAAATATAAAATAATTGGCATTAACAAGAAAAGCATTTTTGTAGGAGAAACAAAACAAGTTGTTTGTATTTTTCATGTAATTAGTCGTCGTCTGCTATTAATGATAACACTTGAAGACTTTGATGGGGAAGAAAGTAGCGCTCCAAGTCGGGGTGAAATGATAACAGCCGACATATGCATTAATTAACTGATAATAGTTTTGAACGAATGTATGTTCATTCAACATTCACAGTCATACAATGAAAATACATTTATATTTTAAAAATACGAGACAGTTATGAGTTCCTTGACATTGTCTAACTAGAAAGACGACATTTTGAACTATAAATAAGTAAATAAATACAATTTTGGAAACATTTGATTTGGTGACTTTTCTAATGAAAAATGATAAAAATCAACAAATTATAATTTAGTGAATTTAAATCAATGTAAAGTCGTTTGATCTATAAATACCTCATTTTAAATTAAATATTATTTCCTCATATCAACTGAATCACAAAAGATATCCTAAAATTTATTAATTGTAAATAAATAAATAAATTATTAAACACCTCGTAAGAAAATTATGAACAAAAAAAACAATTAATAAAAACGCAAATGATATAAAAACATTATTCAAAGTCGATCGCCTGTTGCCCATACATGAAAGAGCGGAAGACCCTGACACTTAAAGTAATTATTTGCATTAGAAAGCACTCGGTCAGAGCAAACGTTGCTTTGGTAATTTCCACACGTGTTTTGCACAAAATTATATAAAATCAATACCAAGTTCGTCATACAAATAACATAAAAACATAAGACCACGAGCAGCGCCTCTCTAATCAGATTAGTGGCAACTGGGTTGTCGCGAATTGCTCAAACAGCGATTTTT
>JANSTS010000894.1:20704-33785 GCA_026546915.1 Sylvicola fuscatus
TATGTGTAGTGTAACCTTATTCTGTTAAGGTGACCTTAGGCCAGTATCTCTGATAATCACAGCAGAGAAGGCAGATATATCAGTGGCAGCAGATAATTTTGATGTTTGTGGTGCATTTCAAGATGTACGATTACATTTTGTGCAATTTTGTTATTTAATTTTACGAAGAAACTACTTTTCTTGTTCTAAATATGAAGATTTACGTGTACGATAAATGGCTTAGTTCAGACAATTAAAATGCTAATGATGTTACTTGAGAATTTTATTATTAGATCAATTAAAAAATGGCAAATCAACAATGATTGAAAAAATCTCTTTTCATCATAATGAGGAATTGTGAAAACATTATTTACTCTGGTTTAAATAAATAGTTAAGAATAAACAAATTAGATTTGTGAAAATATAAATCTTGAAACTAATAAACAGACAGAACCACACGCAAATAGAAAAACTTATATAACCGTCACTTTGGATATGTAATCTGATAATCAGATGTAATTACATGGCAGGGTAGAAACGACTATAACAACATTTCAACTTATGTCAAATTAAGGTTAATCCATTCGCACTGACAAACAGGTAGTTTGAATAAGTCATTTTTTTTGTGTAAAAACATATTTCAATAAATAACTGCAAATAAAATAACTAAACACGATCTTAAGTCGTCATTCAAACACAACTCAAACTTAAAAGCTCTAAAACGTGAAGGTTTTACGTGTGTAATAGCTTAATTAAGCTCAAAAGCGATAAAACTCCAAGACGATCAAATAGCTTAAATCAAACAATGTAATGACGCAAAATGCTTACAAGTACATTAAGAAAATGTGTGGGCGACGATTAAGTTGATTAGCTGTAATTACCTCGTTTCGACCAATCATACTCAACCAATCAATTGTAATGAAGTTAAATTGAATTAATGCAGTCAAATCCAAAGTGATTTTGCGGCGTGCGGTAATAAATGTTAAGACAAACAGCAATTGAAGTATGCACAAAAGTGTTAAATCGATTAAGCGTGTGCATGTGCTCCATTATAGCTGACTTAAAAAAAAAGCTCAACATACGTTTTTATTCAAATGTAAACAGACGTACAAAAGTGTAGCCTAATGCAAACTGCCACTAAAAGCGCTACGGCAGCGCGCAAATTATTAAGTCTGTCCATTCGATTATGCGCATTTCAAATGCTTTGTGTATGTTTCCATATAGTTTTTATACATGTTCACGATTACGTTTCGTTTACAAACAATATGCATTTCAATGGGAGCGCGAGATTTGATCTCCATCACACTTTCGTGTAATTTGCTGCAGCAGACAAGTAAACAAACAAAAAAAAAAAAAAATACATTACAGTAACGTTCGGGGAAAAACGAAATAAAAACCATGCAGATATTATTTTCCTTACTTGCTAGTTAAAAGCATTGTGGTGGAAAAGGGTAGGCGGGCTACCAAGCGAGCAAACGGCCCGTCAGGATGAAATAGGACAACTATCCATGTAAACGGACTGGTAGGCTTGTTTGATGTGTCTTGCAATTGTGTTTCAATCTTTTGTTACAACGTTTATGCGCGTCGAATGATTAATGATTGGGCAGCATAATATAATATTGAGCCAGGCAAAAGATCGCCTGGCCGCCTGGTCGCAACCTTCAGGCAGTGTCACGATGTGCGCATATTCATGCTGCTCAACGCGACGCGGACCTGGAACAAAACATTCGCGGCGCGCGAATTGTTCATCCCATCGCCGCACAGTGTCGATCTCATGCATCGACGGCGTGCTTATATGTCGGCATATATGCGAATTCGTTTGGTTATCAATATCGGAAGTGAAGTTTAGTGTTTTGTCCGACCAAAAGCTGTCTCCTATCGACTGGGGGGAAAATTGTGATTTATTGTTCGTGGTGAACTTTGGCGCTAAGTATTTAATATATGGATTTAATCAAATATGCATAATGGACTGCCGTTTTTGTGTGTAGGGAAAACGAAGAACACTGGGTTCAGACGGTTATGTTCGAAAAAAAAAAACAGTTGAATGGATTATTTACCCAAAGGCAAACAGCTTCTGCGGTGAACTTTGATGTGATGCAAAGCGGAAGTCGCGTTTATGTGATAAATTGATGATTTCGTTATAAACGTTTTTCTTTAAGAATAAGGTCATAAAACCTACTGAAAATATAAAAACAGTAAGTATATCTCCACTCATCCCAAACATTGTTTAATATCATCAATTCCAAATAATAGGGCCATTTATGGACATAAATGGAGACGTTTAGAAAACTTTACGCTGCAACTATTGAGAAATCTCATTTAAGCTCAATGGAATCGTCAGGCCGTTTAAGTTCAATGGGTGTGTCAGCATTTCAAATTCACCCAAATTTCATCACTAATTTTGAGTGACAGTAAATCATCCACGCACCATATACCATATGAGCAGATTATTGGATTGGTCGTGTGTGGGCATGACATCCGATTCGGGCAACAATGTTGACGGAAATAGAAAACGTGTGAAATACATTAACGTGCATGAGTTTGCGACTTAATTGTCTGGAGCGTTTTTATTCTTCAGACCGTGCAAATATACCTCCTCAGCGGAAGACCAAAGAATATTTATGTGCAGAAACAATTACAGCAGACGCGACGCTCGTAAAGATAATAACAACTTTTTTTTGTCATATATGCGGGGAAATTCGTCTAATTGTAACAAAGTGAAATGCTTTTCTTGTGTATATTTTTGCAAAGACGCGTAATAATTTTTTTTTTTGCAAGTGAGTTGATGGGAAGAAAATGTGGGCATACAATGGTGGGTACGTAGACTAGCTATGGCTTCCTAACTGACTCCCTCATGTCATCAATCACTCATCACCGTATTTATCTCTTTTTTGTTTGTTTGTTTGCTTTTTTATTGTTCTGCAGCAATGACGAGTGAAAAGATGTGAGACACGCGGAAGAAAGTACCTTCAGAAAATGAAATGAAATTAGAAAATATTCGCGTGACCTCTGGTCGTCAATGGGTAAATATTTGTACATACAAGTACGTACCTATAACGTGAGACAAAACACTTATTTGTAGTTGCATTCATTACGAATTATGATTTATGAGCGTGCTTTCTCGTTGATTTAATCTTTGATTTACAATTTACATAAAGGGATTTTTTAAGTCAAAACTAAGATTACGTTGATGCCTTTTTAAGAGCATTGCAATCAATATTTTTCATGTAGTACACTTAATTTACGTTTTCAAAATGAATAGTACTTGAAAGAGTACGCTTAACTCGATATGGTGGCCTGTGAGAACCTGGATAATACGGAATTGTAGTATCGATGACTTCAATTAAAGCTCCTTTCGCCACAAATGGAGAAGAGTGTTCTCTTTGTTGAGCAAAGTTCACTGTCTCAATCCCAGTATTCCGTTGATAACGTGCCAATCTTGATGTTTGTTCTTTAACACGTGGTGATGGATTGTAATTTGCACCGTATCCTAAAACTTTTTGCTTTGAAATTGGCTGCGATTTTCTTGCAGGACTGCTTGGTTGAGGTACTCTTCGGCATACAACAAGCGGCTTAGGAGGAGTGCGGGAAATGCATAAATTCTGTTGAAATGTTGAAATTGGCTGAGTACTGTTGTCGATAAACTGTTTTTTGTTTTCTTTTTTTCGAGTTTTATTATTTATGTTCAAAAGTATTTCTTTAAATTCTTCAAAACTCTCGTCAATCGTTTCATCAAAAGAACGAACGAATTCCTCATCATTTTTCTGTTCCATTAGGAGATTTTCAAGATCATTGGCAATTCGCACAAAGGAACCAGTTGTATTCATTTTCGATTTTTTTTATTACTTTTTTTATTTTATTTTTTATGCACAGAATATAATTTGGAATAAATATGAAAACAAAAATCTATTTAAATTGCATAGATAGTTTAGCATAAAAGCTACTACTATTCGATTTTTATGTAAATCTTAAATTATTCTGACGATTTTTGTTAAAATATGTTTTTAATTGGTTCGCGGTCTTACATACGTAAGTGTGCCAGATATTGATCTACTTAATCGGTATTTTGTCGTTGATGTCGTTGCATCAGGTGGAGCTGCATAGTAACGGACAATACGTTTTGGTACGTTACCAGTCGAACCGTCATAAATATCAACAGCTTCAGCGTGCATAACCAATCCACTTGGTAAAGGACTCTGTCCAGACGAAGTCGACACTTTACTTTGTTGTAAGGATGCATTCGGAGGTTGAGAACGACGAGATGCGCTTTCTCCTGGCGTATTCACTCGTCTACAAACTATTTGCTGTACAGGCCGCGTAGACCTGACTGGACTTTGTGTTGAGATATTTGAATACTCCAGACGTCGTTGAGCATTACTTGGAAGATTAGTAGCTTGTGTCATGCGTTGATTGTTGACTGGTCGAGTAGTACCTTTTGAAGGACATCGTTGTGACTGAGCTGTTCTCGCCAACACTGGTTGCCATTCGGAGGTTGAAATGTTTGTCTTATTTAAACTTACAGGTGTCTTAAAGGACTTTTCTGGCTCATCAGCGATAAGATTTTCAAATTCTTCAAAATTCATTTGCATCGTGTTTTCAAAGTCTTTTTTATATCCTTCAGATGTACCACTGACTGAATTATGTAAACCATCAGTGCCGACTACATTTAACAAGCTTTTGGACATTTTATAATTTTTTTTTAAACAAAAATTTAAATAATAACAAAAAGTCTGGAGAATTTTGAATCGAAACCAAAATATTGAAAAAAATAAAAGATTAGTGAAACAATTATGAATTCATGGCCAATGCGTAATTAATAAGTTTTCAACAGTAGACAGCGGATTATTTGAATTAAAAGTTTTTATTAGCTTTTCTAAATTTTACAATTTTTTTTAATCGATATATTTTTGGGCGAATGCAAGTCATCTTTCAATTACAACGGTACTGTTTATTGTCTTAGTAACTATTTCAGCATTACCCGCTCTTTTCTGACTCTGGGATGGTATGATATTATCAATGACCTCAGTCATTTCACCCTGAACAATTACACCAGGTCGTATAGTCTTTGGTGAGCTTTTAGTTACAGTGGAACGAATATATCGACTTGGGGTTTTTGGAGTTCCATTAATATAATGATGAAAAACCGCCCTTCTCGGGGATTTATTCATTATATTGGCGCGTTGCTTAGACCGTGATTTTTCTATTGTCGGAAAACTGCGATCAATTGCTTCTATTGCAGCATTTGCGAATTGTCTATTGGGAGTAGCAGTGACATTACCTCTGGACCGATTTAGGCTATCAATAACAGGCAATTTTTGATTTGTAGGAGTAGTCACTGGCAATGTTCGACCCAAATTAGTTGGTGAGGTTGGTTGAGTTCTTCTTTGAACAACTCTAGTTTTATTTGGACTGGTGCTGATACGAGGTGGAGCTCCTTCAAATGATGGCGCTTGCGGAAGTGTACGACCGTGAGCACTTGATGTTTCAAAGGTACCATCTTTAGGCGGCACAACTGGAAGCGTTCTATTAATTCCTGGTGCACTAGTTTCAAATGTTCCTTGCAACTGTGTCACTTGCGGAAGTGTTCGATCTTGAGTACCTGAAGTTACGAAAGTTGCACCCAATTGAGGTTTATCAACGCCAGAAGTAACATACGTTTGGTTAGGTATTCCACCAACATTAGATGCCTCCCTGTATGAACTAGCAGTAGGTGGACTAAATCGGCGATAGCTACGTTCAGTACCAGGATCGAAACGGACAGACGATTGCGCTGGTTCATGTCCAATTTCAAAGAGTTCTTCAAAATCGGCATATGTCATATCCATAGAAACATCAAATGAATCTTGAAAAGAATCATCTTGTTGTTGTTGCAGAGATCCACTTGTATTATACTGAGAATCGTATAGAGAATCAAATGTTTCGTCATAGTAAGTGTCTTCGAACGACTCGTCATCTCCTTCAAGTAATGCAAGGAAGTTTTCCATTTTTTTTGTATAAAATTTTTTTGACGAAAGAGTTACTGTAAATTTTGATGATAAGCTTGAGCGCTTGTAAGATTCTGTCAATTCTGATTTAGAAAAAACGTTTTAAAAACAAAATTTTTGAAAAGCAATAGCCGTTACTTTTTTAATTAAAAGTTTCGAAAAGGTACAGTTCAACATCTAACTGTATAACAAATATTTTAAGAATTTTAAGTGTGTCTAAGGAAATCTGACTTTCAACACTGAAGAGGCAGCACTTCATCACTGTTCATTCTCAAATACGCATAGCCAGGTACTTAGTAATAAATTGTGCTGCATATGAATAGCATAATTAATAGTGAAGCATGCACTTCCGCATAATATGAGTAGATGGATATTGAAACACAATGGTCGAAACGTGCAGTGCGTATTACTATGCAGAATACAGAAAATAGCTGCAGTTTTGGCGGGTAAATTATAATTAAAAGCTTCCTGCAACGTGCTACCATCATACACACATTTTCATCCTCAATCTTTCCTTAACAGTTAACTGCATTTATTTGCTATACAGACATATTATAATCTCGAACGTGTTTGATTGTCGAGTGAAAGTACATAAATGATTTGCTCTTAAAGAATGATATGTGAACTATAAGAAAGCTTGTTTACACAGAAGCTTTTATAAAGATGATGAAGCATACGAGTAAAATGGAATCTTTCAGCAAGAGGACGTCGAGCGACCATTTTATTCAGATAGATATCTAGGTGAGTTTGTAATTAAAAAATATAGAAACGACGGAGAATAAAAGGGAAATGTGCAACAACAGGTTAATACAGTTAAGCTGTATTCATCAAATAAAGTAACGTTAAATGCATTGTGTTGCCTATTTCCAGTTAGGAAACTTAAGTCGATTTTCTTGGCCGGCGGTATTTATGCATTAATGCTACCTCCCTCAATCAAAAGCATCATTCCACCAAAAAGCATGGCACATTGAACATTTGGCTATAATTTATTTCCGTGGCATTTTTAATTGTTGCATTGTTGTGTTTGAATTCAACTTCCAGTGGAGTCTGCTAATAAAATATGGAATAAGCGTGAAATTGCGAAACACAATCGCGGCCGTCACTCGATCGCTATTTGCAGTTTGATAAATAGGCGCTTATATTTCGTTTATCCGCTTCCAATGGTTAATAGACTTCCCGACTAGGACTTGAGCGCTTTACATTTTATGATATAGTAAAAGCTTTTTAAAACAATTAAATGAATAGATGAAAATGTTGCGCTTGCTCACACACTTTTCGTATGTGATATATAGCGCGAGGCTATAATTTCGCGCTTGTCCATATTTTGGCGTTGCGCGATTAACGTGCGGACACCACACGCGGTGCAGTTGTGGCCGTGCCGCAGGTACTTACCGCTGATTTTACGGTTGACGTGATGATTAACAACTTCCGCACTATTCACGGGTATTGGCATTGTCGACTTTAATTTAATTATCACTAATTGTGACAAATGAGTATGAAAGTGTTCCATATAACTTGCTGCACAGCATCGTTATGCAAGTGGCGATGACAATGCACAAAGCATATGCGAATTTATTGTTGTGCTGTCATGTTAAGTGTATATACTCTTAAGATGCAAATGAAAAATGCATAAATCAGCTAGATATTCCGAAAAAAAGAAGGTAAGCAGCGTCTTTAACGAGAGAGAACTAAGAAATCTCCTAAATGTCTGTAAGATTTTTTGTTGGTTGGTATTATATATCATCATCATTTGCATTGTAACTAGCTGAACAAATTGAAATTTATGGTTTAAATATTCCATGCTGACGTCGCGTTGCGTCGCGTCGCGTCACTGCAGCTGCATTAGAGTCACGTTTAAGATATGTATATAAAAAAGTATTGGAGCAATTGCATTGGGACAGGAGCTTAAAATAGTTTTGCCCCATGTTTTGTTGCGTAACCGAAACTAAAAAATACTAATTAAGTCAATAAATAACTGGAAGACGGTTTATTATGTAATTAAGATACATTTTATCAAAATTAATTAAAACGTAAATGTCTACTAAATGTCTAATCACCGAAATGACAATCATAAATCGAGTGAAATGCTAGCAGTGCATACGCATCGAGAATGTCACATCAAAGCCATGTAAGTGTCAGTTTCAGCTGTACATTTAGCAGATTTATCCATATAGACATGTGTACACATATTTAGATAATTAAAAAGCCTAAACATTTCATATTCGCGCCAAACCGTCACTACCAACTCATAATGCATCCGAGCGGTGCATAGTGTAACCGTGAGCGGTTTACCTATGGAGAAATTGCCGCTCGTCTAAGAAAATCAAACGCGCAAGACGCGATTTGTTTCCATAAACATATATAAAGCACAAGCACGCGTTCACCATTAATTGCCAAGAGCCTGTCTCTTGAGAATTTCTCTATTTTTGGATGCAGTAAAATGCAGCAGCTTATCGTCTTTGAATGCACACACTGCACTTCATTATATCATATTAGTATATTTTGCACACTCATTGGACGATAAGAAATTTAATAATGATCTTTAATGCGCTAAAGTGTTTTACCGATAGATATCACATAATTTAAGACACTAGTCGAGAATACGTGCATGCATTGCTGCGCGCGCCTGCCTGAATGCATATAATATGTGAATGTTACAATGCAGAACTAGTATTGACGATGATCGCGCCATAATTCTGTGCAGTATTACTGCAACTACACGTGATTGGCTGTGTTCATACTGCAAGTAGAGTCTGGCATTGATTTAATTGCATTTCAATTTCACAATTTTCAGCGAATTTCATTGGGGAAACAGCATTTTAGATGCTCATTGCATTGTGAGAATAGAGTCGATTTTAATTTCTATATTTAGAAAACAGAGCCTGTTGTTTACACTAATCAATTGACGATGAATCGCAATCAATGTGGTATTAATTAAACAATTTACGGCGCTTAATTGAACACAATGAATGAAACTTCCAAGAATAAAAGTGCTCTTAATATGTACTCTAGAGTAGTTCGCTTCTTGTAAGACGATGGCCATTGAAATGAAACACAAAATGCAGTATACAATTCTCAGGTTCACTGTAAATGCCTTCGCAATTATAATTAATTGATGATCTAAATAACTTTAAGACAGTTACCGTTCGCGTCGTCACGCACTTTTCTCAATCAATAGCGGTGTTGTGATTAAGTGAGAGCACTTTTGTTGCGACAGGCGAAGTGAATAAGTGATCGATTATAGTGAATCGTCCTTGTCATGTTAATCATGACTCATGTGATAAGACACATGAATGATTCTGTGGACGTCGCTCAGTGACGATGTGCCAGAAGAAACGCAATTAATTTAATTTAATTGATGAGATTTGATCGAACAATTTCTTTGTGGTCAATTTGCTTGTCAAACCTGAGATGCAAACAATTTCGTTAAATCGCTTGTTCACTCTGCCAGACGCAAATGCTTAAGCAAGAAAATTCTTTAAGGAAATAGATACTTTCTATATAAACAAAAATACTTATAGGCGAACTAAAAATATGTTATCTGCGAACAAGATAAAAAGTACAATTTTAATGCAAACAAACACACTCGAGGAGTTTAGTGATCGCTTCTGATGCTCAATCTCACGGTTTACCGATAAATTGCATTTAACTTACGATCGTTGTAAATGAAGAAATTTATTTTCAAATATTTCCCTCTGTTTTCGTTTTCCATTGAATTCGTCTTTGTCGTCGTCGTCGTCGTCGTTGATGTTGTCTTGTGCTTAAGAAAGTCTATGGTGGCGTTGTGAAGTTTCAAAAGGAGGAAGATGTGATTTGAGGATGCGATAGCGATCTTGTTTAGTGTGTACATTGCCAGTGGATGAGCTTTTTTGGAACAAACTTACACGATCCGTAAAAACTGGTACATGTACGTGAGTTACAGATTCCGAAATGTATTTAGTAACAAAAAAAAAAAAAACTCTCACTAAAATTAAGACACTAGAATCGTGAATGTGATTCAATTTAATGCGAGCTCGGATACACACTTGATGATTGAGACGTTAAAATTAAGTTGATAGCATTAATGGGGGCGATAATGAGAATGGGGATTTTTCATAGGAATTCCGCAAAATGTTTGCATATCGTAACAATGTAAACCGACAACCCATAAAGGTAAATCAATAGCGTCGATCAAATGGCTGTGGGTTTTCAATGAAAAACATCATACTTTATTTGAATTGCAATCGAAACAATATAAAATTTGAATGGAGATAAATTTGCCGACACAATTCACAAAGAAATCAAATAAACTTTCTTTACATAATAATCTTACATTAAAGGTATATCAATATGTAGTTGAGTGACGCTTTTTAACGAGCATCGGTGTGCATATTGAGAACCCACCTATATATTTGTACGCATTTCTTTTCAATTGAATGTGAACTGCATTTGATTACTAGTTACAGAAAGCTTTTATATATTAGATAAGAAGCGTCCACCCAATGCAGGCAATATCTTGAGACGCAATCAGTGAGTCGACATCGTGAAAATCTCATAAAATCCGGATTGATGTAGGACGGAGCGAATAGGTAAGTAGGAAACGATATTGAGAATATATTTTCCACAAGAATTACTTTATGTACACCAACCACCTGGATGTAAGGAGATTGTAGGAGTGTGATTTTGTGTGCGACTCTCATAGACTTTTGTGCGCGCAATAATCTGCAATAATCTTGACTGAAGCCCTTCGGGTGTTCACGATGTTCTCAATATTATGAAAGCAAGATGTTTAGTGCATCCAAAATGTTAATCTTAAGCCTTGGAAAAAGTGTGCGCTGTCTATACGATAAAAGCAATTTTCTGCTGCGTACCAAGAATCTTGTCGTGTCATCTTCGGAATTATGCTGGCCACTAACCATTTTCCCATCCCACAGAACGTCTGCATGTCTACAATTTTATTGAGACCATCCACTTTCCCTTATTGTCGTTACAATTGTCCGTGGTCAGATAATTTGTGAATTGCGCAGATTTAAATATTAAACTGATTTCGTTTGCCTATATTGATGTGATATGATCAAGATCATGTGCATCCGACTTGTTTGTGAAACCTATAGACTCGTAAGTACGTGCCTCACCGCTATGGGATAAGGTTCAGCGCGGCGAATAACGCTGACATTAGCCAACTATGTTCATAAATAATAGGGCATAAGTGAATAATTTCATATAATTTTGCTACAAATTCTTTTTTACCTTTTTGCATACAGTGCATTCTGTGCATTAGATCTGCATTACCTTACAACAATGTACCGATATATTTTGCTAGTATGGCACTTATGTCTCTCTGAACCGTATGCTCTGCATCTTTGTATGTCTATCAAAGAATTGAAACAATTTGAAAATGATCACCATGCCAATTGCAATCATTCATGGATGTTTTAATGAAACGCTGGAACACATTGCCAGATCGTTTACGTTTTGTTTTGTTGCTTCATTGGATGAATGGCGATTGGCGAATGAATTTTCCTATTTTCCTTTGATGCACTTTTCGTATATATTAATGACAGCTTATTGTGATCGATGATTATGCAGTTGCGATTGTGTTAACATCGATTATTATTAATGGATCGGGCAGATTAAAAGCATTGCCGATTGATTGATTTTGAAGTGATTGCAAATGGATTGGGCTTTTATGTGAATTGTAAATCGATGATTGTAAATGCAGTAGCGTGAAACGATCGTGCCTTGAACTTCAATCGTTTGAATTATTATGGTGTTTTCATATTGCATTGTTTGTGTGTTTTTGCCCTTTTCCGTATTTTGTGGGTGTATCACAACAAATAGGATATTTGTGTATGTTCAACATGATTTTTTTTTCTTAATATATCTAATTAAAATAAATTTCAAAATGCCGTATTTACAACAAATACACTTTTTGGTTTTATTAGGTTTATTCAAAAATTTGTGTAAAATATAATAAACATTATCTCTTCATGATTAATTAAATATTCAAAAATATTCGTCTCTAAGTTAGAGAAAATGTAATTTTAACAATCATTACATAAATTAATACATTAAAACAATAAGTAATTAAAATTAAAACTAACTATGCAAATGTCTTTTTACGTGAAGATGCATTTTGAAAAAAAAACTACTTCCGAAAATTATGTAACACAAACCCATTATAAATGAATTATATCTTGTCAGAAAATCAAATTGTACTGTTCCTATTATTAAAACTTGGCACTAAATTAAAAGTGACGTTTTAGCTAAAAAAAGAAACAATTTCGTTCACAAGCTTTCGAGACGAATTGTATTTTAGACTAAATGAAATTCAGTGTAAATTGCATTCATTATAAGTAAAAATTTTGGCATTCTGCTGAAAGCCGTCTTCTTAATAACCGTCCATTCCCACTAACTTATTTTTACCGATGAGATAACTTTTAATTGTCGCAAGATAATGTATTCACACGATAAATGCACCGAATTTACATACGCTGCAGGATGTAGAGATAGTTTAAGTTTTCTCATGACTTTAAGATACAGACCAGTACAATATATGTTTATTTATTGTATTTGAGATTGAAAAAATCTAGGTCAATCATTTAGTTCCCAGAAATTAATCAAATTACCGAAAGTGCAACAATATTATGACTAATAAGGAATTTAAAGTCATTGAATGATTGAGCGAATATAATCGCCAATCTTATTGTGAATTCATCAAAGAACATCGTGATCTTGAATTATAAACGAATGGATGGCACAGATTTATCGTGTAAGTTTATTTTGACATCGTACAGATTGCATCGAGCGATTTTCTTTGCTCTACACAAAAATTCCAATCCAATAAACAGTAAAGCCGAAAAATACTCTATACGAGTAAATGCGCTGCAGATGAAAAAGAAAGTCGACGCGACCAAAAATAGACATGGAAATATGTTGTAGTAATTACAAATAAGTCGTGTTCTTATATATTGTATATTATGGGGGAAACGAAAATGCACGCAAGAATTCCGAATGGTATCGGGATGTTTATACAAATTGCCACATTTATTAGAGCATACGTCTGTGGGAAGGTTTGCACAATGGTCAGTGACTAATGAGTCGCAACTTGAAAGGGAAATCATAAATTCTCGGCTATA
>JANSTS010000894.1:33885-48351 GCA_026546915.1 Sylvicola fuscatus
ATATTTTAGTGCAATAGTTCTAAGCCACGATATGCACAGCTGTTGTGCAGCAAAAATGCAAACTATCGTTGCAGCCCAGTTGCTTTTAAAACAAGCAAGCGGCAAAACAATAAACGATTTCTGCAGATATTTTCATTTTCTTCTACCACCTTTATCGCTGGGCAAAATGAGGAAAAAATATTGCTTGTTTCCACCAACATTTGATTGCAAAATCTGATGTCACAAATGGCGCCGTTTTATTTCCCTAGCACGAAAGTGAATGCCTCGAGTCAAGATGAAGATATTCAAATTATTTTATTGCGACTTTGAGACTATATGGTATAAAAACAAACAAGCAACTATTCACTTTTAATTTCATTTAGCCGCGACGCGACATCTTGTACTTGTGCCAATAGATTTGGATTGAGTTAATTACAAATTAACACTACATATGCACACGGGCATATCGGCGTTTTCGCCCTCCACCTTTGACACGCCATGTAAGCTCGATTTGACGTGTTCCTGAGTTTACTATTTTCTTTATCTTCATCTTGTCGAGGCAAAGAACTCGCGCGCCACCAAAATAGCAAAACAAATTAATTTTACCAGCCCAATAGCGGCGTCAGGGATAAGGAATCGTCTAAAATGTGAGAGAGTTTTTCTAAAATCACGACTTTTTACCTATTTTCAGGGTATCCTCTTTGTTGTTCACATAAATGAACATTTATACGAACATATCTGTCGACCCGATGTACATATAGTCATACGTGGACCTGCTTTTCACTTTCAGCTGTGCATAAGGTTCCTTAACGTGCAACTGTGGCGTCTTATAGGACCCTCCCTAATCAGATTGCGCTTTGTTTTACAGTGTGAGATATCTAACGAAACACAATTACATTTCTTACATCGAGGATACCAACACTAACTAATCAGCTGTCGTAAGTCGCAAAACTAATTGTTCCATTTCTTTGAAGAAGAAGTTCATTCGTTTATTGTGCAGAATCATTGTTTTCGTTGCATCTTATGGCGTCTCATTACAGTGTGGCACGAATTCGGTAACTAACAGTGCACAGTGTGAATTTGTAGTCTTTCCACACCTCTATTTTTATATCTGGTATATGGCTAATGGATGCATTTTTCTTTTATGTATGCATTGGGTTAAAGATTTCGCAAGTACGTTAGCTAAAATGAAACTGCTTACAGCATATTAATTACTCATGAAAGTGAAATTTAACGTCTATTGTAATTGTTAGAAAAATTCAATTTAGATGCAGTTCAAGCATTTAAAAAAAAAACATGTTTACAACTTACATAAATGCATTATGAGAACAAATAAACAATTATCAATCGTGAACAGAGCTATGAAATTCTATTCATCTATGTAGGTTAATTAGTTCAAATTAAATTATGCTATAGACAGTGAATATGTGAAAAGACAATTAGCCATTAGCCAGCACTTTACTAGTATTTTTTATAACATTTTTTCAAATGAAATTATGCGCTAAGATAAGATATGGTGAGTAGAATTGCTTCACTTCATTGCAGCCTTTGTAGGCCTTAACATATTGAGTAACTTTACACGATGACAGCCTTTAATTGCTTCCGTCTTCCATATAGCAGCACTTACATATTTGTTTATAAAAGCTTAAGTGATTTTGGTTTGTTTGCGCGATATTATGTGATTCGGTAAAACTCTTAATGGAAATGCATGTCAACAAAACGGCGAAATGCGAAATACAATGCAATACCCAATATATCGCCACATAAACACGATTGACTATTGAGCGAGATAGAATGCAAACCAAACAATGCACATAAGCGCAATTTGATTATAAACTTCACGACGCTGTTGAAAATCTGTTTGGTGGCGACCTGACCTCTTATTATTTCATCTTCGACATTTGGGACATATGTTCGCTTTTATTATGTTTGACTGAAAAACAAAAAGCTCGCTAGTTGAATGCATGAAAAAGGTAGCAACAGCTGTGGCATGAGTGTTTTCGTGTGTGCCCATAAATGTTTAGAGTTGAAAGACTTTCCGACTTTACTTAAGTGGATTGCGCAACTGTGACAGTGTCACTGTTTTGTTCTATTCTGCGTTTTTTTTTGTTTTTGCCAGGAAAGCTATATTGTCAGTTTTTGCTACAGACTTGCAAGCCCGTGAAGTGAATGAATGAGTCAGTAAGAAAGGAATTTTCATCATTACTCTTTGTCATATTTTTCTCCTAACAATGATATTTTACCTTTCAGAATATTCCGACACGCCAATTTGATTCTTTCCACCAATGTTTATGTTTGATGCCTGCTGAATACATTTAAATTTTAAACGTCTTCATTTTTTTTGTTGTTGGCAATGAACAACATGATGCAGTTTTGCCCATTCGTTACGATGTAATCTAAACGAGTAGCAAATTATCCGAACAATTTGACTTGTTGCCTTTGAACGACTTTCCAGTTACCTTCATCAGAATCATGACGGAAAATGTCATTACACACAATTTGCAAACAATATTATAAACTCTAACAGTACAGTTAAGAATAGCGCGACGTCCGCGAAGATGTATAATAAAGTGGCTAGAACACAGTTGCGTATATTGTTCTTGCAGAGCTTGTGAATTAAACGCGCACCACCTTTTTTTTTGTGTGTGCCTCGTATGTAATTTGTATGCGATTCTATCTTCAAAGGAAGTTGAGAATTAGTTCTGATCTGTCCAAGAGACAGTGAGAACAAACAACAAAGTGTTATTGAATGGTACAGCAATCAAAAGTACTGTTGTGGCCCATTATATCACAAAACCAAAGCAAAGGTCCGAGGTAGAAGTGGTGAGAATGATTTATCTGAAGATTTAAGAAGGCTGCGAATGTCTCAATATGCCATTATCCGTACAAGACATTTAAACTTTAACGCGTGTAAATTCAACCTTTTGCTCGTTGATACAATTTTATGCATCTACAGCTCAAAGCTTTTAGTATTTATTTGCACGCCACTTGAAATTCACGATGATTAATTCCTAAATTTAATAAATTTTGCATGATTTATAAATTTATGCAACAATTTTGGAATGTTTATAAATACTTTTAAATTTGCTTTATTTTCGCAAATATCATCTCGTGATGGGATATTTGATCTTTCATATTAACAAGTTTTCTTATTCAATTGCTGTGTATATATTTAGTTAGCTGTTAGCTGTTACAAAACACTAGGCAAGCGCTGCGCACATTTGAAATGCCCAAGACGTGGCCACAAGACGCTTGTGAAATGACAAGTGCGCGCTTTTCGAATTCACGAATTTTATGGCACCAATAATTTGGCTAAACAATTACCAATTAAGCAGCACGATCTATTCAAATAACAATTGCCAAATTGTTTCATCCATATTGGGCCAAGATTGGCCAATTGCGCGCTTAGCTAATCCGCTGGAACAAGTTAGCCAATCCATATTTCTGATGGGAATTAGATCAATGCAGCAAAGCGCTCTGTGCTTAGAGCTTTTTATGCATTTCTTTATGCAGTCTTCCTCATTCTTTGTGGATATTATTTTTTTGTTGTTTTATCTTAACCATTTCGTTGTTGTTTCACGTTATGATTAACAATTTGTGAGTGAGTGTGTATGTCGTATATTGTTACTTTGGAAATTTGATGTCGTGAGAAAGAATTTTTTATTTTTACCCAATCCATCCAATGTTTATAAGTTATTGCCCGCGCAATGTGCCGCTGATGAGAAACAAAATTACGATTTGCTATTAACAACTTTCTTCCGTCTTCCAAATTCAAACAATACAATGGATCTTAGCGACAATTCAAATATCATCTGCAACCGCAAACTGTTGGCTGTGACGTATTCCAAAATGGTAGGCCATTTTTGTTCATCTCTGAGCGAAAATATATATTGTACAAAAGACTTGGTATATGACTTACCAAGTGAACTGATGACATAAGTGGCGGGTGGTTTCAAGACACTCCTCGCGTAGGCTCCGCGCAATACTTCGAGTGCACACGGTTCAGCCGTGACCAAAAGCATCCCTGGAGCAACGTGGCCTGCATATTTCAGTGCTCGAGTTGCGGCTGTTAATGGGGCGTTCCACCAACATTGTGCATTCGCCGCCAGAAAGTTCTGCAATAATAATAATAACAATAATAATATATAGTCACAACAATGTAAATATTTAAGAATACAAAAAATGAAGCGGATAAAGATTTAGTGTATTTGGAAATCACGATGCAGCTGCTTTACATAACAATTTTTATGTTGGTTTGTATGTATTTGTTAATAAAGCAGCGCTCACGGCTGATAACTTTATTTTTTGAAAAACAATATTTATGGGATCATGAAAAGTCTTTTCGCCAAGAGGCCTTTTCCTGATTAATGGTAAGATTTTAACATTCAATTAAGATGTTATAATTAAAATGTTTTGATTACTGTAATTTGTCGTCGTAAAAATCATGAATAACTTTTCAATTCAAACGAGCTGAAAATAAATTAAACATATTCTTAAGTTGAGTTCTCATTACTCCTTAAAGTTTGTAAACTAACAATGTGAAGAAAAAAACTGATCACTTATCAATCAATCGAACCGAACTCAAGCAATAATCTCATATATGCAGTTGCAATCACATATGACTCACGATTTAGGTCACCGCTGGTCTGACCCTCCGTAGACCGAGGATTCATTTCTGATCTTAATTCTCTCCAGTTTGTCTGATTATCTTCTTCGACACACTTCCATAATTCAGCCTGAAGCTTTTTACCTGTATATATTCGCTAAGCGCCTTCTTCATGCAAACAGGGTGAATGCAGTCAAATGCAATGCATCATGATTCATGATCATTACATTGGTCTTTCCGTGACATATGAGGTCGAGAGTATATATTTATTTTTAGAACAGAATGCCGAAGTTGAGTGGGTTAATGCACTTAAGATTTTCTCCATTTCCCCTATATTATTATGTGCGCCTTTATTGAAAGGAAATGCGCGATAGTTTATAAGCATGGCAAAAACAAAAGAATAACTGCACAATACCCCGCAGTTTCCCAAACAATTGGGTGCTGCCTGAAATATGCACATTCATAAAGCTTTGTACTATCAGAAAGGTGTGTAATGTGTATTATGCTGCAAATTTTCTCACAGCAGCATAAGTACGTGATGATTTTAAAATCAACATAGTTTAAGTACACATACTATAAAGAAGAATATCTTTATGATTCCGGAGAACGAGTGATGAAGTAGCAATTTGTTGACTTAACTTTTCTAGCCTTTCAAGAGCGCCATAACAGCTTCCTACATGACTCAACCTTATCGGATATCGTAATATGGATACTTTAATAGCGTTTCTGCCGAAATTATGCAACATAAACAAAGAATTTGGAATTGTGGGTGAGAGATTCTTAACCTACTTTTAAAGCATCGCCAAACGTGTTTACTTAATATGTCAACAATGGTACTCAGTATATGTATATGCTTTTATCATTTAATATAAATTTTCATTTTTTCAAAATCTTAGCCGTAAATCAATTAGAAATCAGAAATCGATACTGAAAATAAAATAAAGTAATTTACAGGTAATATAAGTGCTCAGAAAGCTTGAACCGTATGTGAAAATGTCAATTATGAAGGCTCGCATCAGCTGCGGAAAATTAGGCTGAAAAGAAAAAGTTGATGCTCGAAGCATATGGGTAGCATATAGCCCAGTCACAGAACCAATTCATATGTATTATATTGAAACAAAATGTCAATTATCTTATTTCTCTTGTGCGCCGCATTTTTCTTTTCAATTTTTTTAAGTTGATTTAACTGGCTTTAGGAATCAATACTTAATTTCTCTGTAGTTAGGCGTATAAATGTCTACAGGGAATCTAGCACAAAGTGTTCTCCTGTGCGCTTTGTCGACCTGTTTTCAGTTCATCGTCGAGACAAAACGCTTACAGCCTTTTAACAAGTGTCAATGTGAGAGCCTGCATACTTTTTCTATCTTATTTGAAATGAAAAGTACATAAATGAGATGACAAGGGTCTATGGAAAAAATCGAAAGCGAACAAAATCCATTGGAAGGTACGAGTATCACACATGAGGTGAAGACGGTTTTTAAAACCGGAATCTGTGGTATTTTCAATTAATGAAAAATGAGAGCGAACAAGCATAATGAGGGGAAAACATTTAGACATATAAAAGCATAAAAAACATCTGCACTTGGATGCTTGTGTGGTTGCCAACGTTTGGGTGTTGTGCAGTGGTGTTTTCGCCGCGGTTTATGTTTGGTCCAAATTTTTATTTCGAATTTAGGCCTTTTGTTTTGCGATATGCAATCTCAATTAAAATGAGTCCTAATTTAAAAGTACACGACATTAAAATGTTTTAGAATTGAAAATTTCGCAAGCTATGCCTAAATTTATAATCCACATTGTGTACCTATGAAGCTGTCGTATTAAAAAACACTGTAAGTGCGTGATTTATGTGCAACCAAGTCAAGGCGGACGACATTCTCATTCCCATACAAAAAAAAAAAAACACACACAACGCTGATTCAATCACAATTTTTTTTTATGTTGCACTTAATGAACATTGAATTACCATTATGCGCTAGTGCTACAATGATACGGTCACGTTTAACAATTAATATTTCCCACGGATTTGCACTCACTAAAATTGTAGTTCTTTAATTAACTTGCATTCCATTACGAATAAATAATCAACAAAACCTAATAAACATAAACATAAAACAAGGAAGATTGTTGATACGACTAATTAATTAATTAAAATTGATAAATTGGAACACTAAAAGTCGTGTTTTATTTCGTTGTTTGTCTAACATTCTCGTGTTGTTAATTTTTCTTGTGTCTTTTGCTGTTTCTCCAACGCGTTCTCTGGTACTTGAGACAAGTATATTCAATGGAAAATCCATACAAAATGATTCACCAAATGATGCTGCATCCGTAAAACAGCATTTTTCTATTTTCATTGCAATTTCTTCAACTTCACATTTTCCCTGACTCAACGGCGGGCCCCCTTAGCTAGCCAATTTTCATTCACAGAATTATCCGAACTGCTGTTGGAGTTTTCCGGGTGCTCACACGATCCACATCCAGCTGTGCTTTTCCTCATTATATAAGACGGCAGACTTTATGTGCAGGCGCTGCGACGACCATCGAAAGTTGATTCACTTTACCCTCATTAAATAGCGGCAATTCAATAATAATATGTACAACCGATTCGGTGCAATGTTACAAAAATGTAAGAAGCGGTGAAATTTCCACCACAGAAAAACGTGCCAATTTATCGTGTTCCGGTTCTCCAAGTAAATTGAGCACCCAATTGGAAATGAAAATAAATGTGAATGGCCCGCCGACAGCAGACGAATTCTTATGTGTATAAATTGCTTTGCTTTCGGCCGACGACAACCTTTGCCAAATTGACGATGGTACGTGTGGCAATTTATTTATGGCCAACCCCTAAGAAGTGCCCTGTTGTCTTTACTTAACTTGCTGTTACAATAATATAAATGTGTATACAAAGATAAGTGAAATGCGGCTATTTGGTTTCACTTTGGAAATGATTTGCAGTGCACTGCCAATAAACAACCCCCGTGGAAATTCCTCCCCCCCCATTAAGTGGTGTGCTAATCGAATCGAATGTGCAGTGCAGTCTCGATAGCTATTTACGGTACTTGTTTTTCCTTACATTCGCTATATTGTGAAGAAGAAAAGAAGCACATTTGTAGGTGGTTACACACAATCGTGTACTATCTTTATGGCAAATCGTTTGGTTAAGATATCTGCCAGCAAAAAAGAGTCCGTTATATAAAGGTGGAAGTGATTTATATGTATTCATTGCTTCGATTGCTTTATATACAAGCGTTTCAGTTTCTTACACCTTACATGCATAGAAATTAATCTTTTTTGTGCATCATAAGTTATTTCGTATCCGCAGACATATGTTGTTTTACACATAACGAAACTGTTTGGAAAGCCATAAAATGCAAATCTCTTGCAGTATTTTATACATGAAAAAATTTTACACGATAAAAACCGTCTGAAAACTGTAATGCATCATAACGTTTGAAGCGATTACACGTGAAACTATTTAATGTTAGAATATGTTATGTTTCACAAACTTCCCATCAACTATACATGGATCCACCCACAAAAAGCGCAGCAGTTTCAAAACCCAATAATACCACATAAGAAATTTCAACCCCTATATAATAAAAACGTGCCTTCAAAGTGAAGTGCACTGTGTTTAAGTACTTTTTCATCCCGATCCTCAGGCACATGTTGAGTTAAAATTAGTGCAGACAAGATAAAACTAAATTGGAAATCAGCGGGCATATATGTATATCCTATTTCCTACAAAATTCTTAAATCTCCTAGGGTAGGTTATCGCATTGGAGTGTCTCAACAACATATATATAATTATTTGCAGAGATAATATTGAGCTAAAATGAGTTGTATACATGTAGATAAATTTAGGGTGGTGAGATAAATGTCTCAACATTGAGCCGAATCGCGCAAGGACTAACTGCAGTTGTGTGCTGCTTCACAAAATTCGCAGCCTGATTTATTGATTTTAGTCGCCCTTATGTACTTTATGGCATGCAGCGGTGTTGGCATAGACAAAGTCTGGCACTGGCACAGCCATGTTCTGTTGTGCCACCCAAAAAAGAGGACAATGTGAAACAGGACGCTGTACATGGAGGGATAATATAATACACTTGGCAGTTCTGTTGTATGCGTATAAATATGGTTCAAAAGGGTTGCTGCGAGAAACATCTTCATGCATTGCAGTGCCCTTGAATTTTGTATTATTTAATCATACGAATTGAAACGAATTGAAAAACATTTATGTATACAGCATATTTTCCACATAAAAGTATCGCACTTTAAATATATCAAAGTAATTCATTGCCAAAACAAAATTTTATTAGAAATTAATTAAAACACATTTTTCGTTAAATCGTTATATTTCTTCAAATTGCTAAATTTAATACTAAAAACATGACAAGACCTGTTTTTAACAAAACACATCCAGTGGTATGTTTGATGCCACAACGAGGAGATAGGAAGTTAAAGTCGAGTCGAAATCCTTACTTTATTTTTTACAACGAATATTTAACAAAGACAAAAGGAGGAAGCATGGTGTCGCGTGCAGCTCAGGCAGGAAAGCAATGGAAATTGATGAGTGAAGTGGAAAAAAAACCATATATTTTAAGAGCTAGTCAGGCAAGACAAAAATCAATCACCAGAATGAAACCATTTAATAAAATTATGAAGGTTATTATGGAATCTAAGGGAAATGAAAGAGAGGGCATCCAAAAAGCAAAACGTATGCTAAACTTGTGGATGAGTCGAATTTACCGCAGCGGCATTGAAGCCTACCAAAATCAGTGCGGAATGGAATAATTTACATAAAAAATTAATTTTAAAAAAGGTGATCCAAAATTATAATGAAAAATAATTTTAAATAAATAAATAAATTTGCAGAATAATAATATTTACTTTTAATGTATTAAAACAATTGAATGCAAATTATGTTATTATAATGACTAACATGGTGACATATTAGATTCTAGAGCTTTATAGCCTCAAGGGAAATCATATCGGCGGCCCTGCAAATGCAACATACGGTTATTTAATCAACATTTGTTTTATGCAAAAGAAAATGTCCCCACGTATAATGAAATTATCGCACAAGTGACAACGCAAGGTCGTTTCCATAAAAATTGCAATATGCAAATGAATTGTGTTGGGTGCATACAAAACAACCGTATATGCACCTTCTAAATGACATACCCGCAACACATAATACTATACATACAATATAAATCAAAACAGTGAGTAAACAATGCACGTCTTTTCCGTTGCAGGCGAATGCTGCGGTTGCATTTGGCTGCTACCATTATTCAATTGTTTTACTAATTACACAATGAGTGTTAGTAATTTTTGCATTTACATAAAATTTGCTGCAACGTAGAAAATGTTTGTGCAGTTTTAAAACTGAATGGCAGAACAGTGGAAAATACAAAAATGGTGCGAATATAAAAAAAAAAAATTGTTAAATGGAGGTGTTGGAAAACGAGGATGATTGACAATTGTGGTCAAATTATATACTGCTTAAGCGTCTTGGGACCTTGAGTTTAAGTATTTTTTTATTTTTATGTGTAAAACTATGTAAGTAAAATTCCATTGAAATAAAATTCAAGAAAAAAAGAATTTTATCGTTTTCACTTTTCAACAAACAATAAACAAAAATCTACAAGAGCTGAATTAAAGCGTATCAATGCAATTTCCTGGCATTCTGCTGTACAGAAAAAGGTGTGAGTCGCTCGCAATATGCCAATGATTTCCGACAACTTCTTTCACGCACATTTTCTTATCAATACACACATTGTTGTGGCACTTAAGCCAACAGCTCGCTAGCCCGCGAAAGACTTTATGATTATTCACATTCATTCGTCACTTCCTACACTGCAGATTTGAATAATTTACTTCCTGTCGACATGTGCTCAAAAATTTAACACTCTCGCTGCATGTTTGTTCCACCCCCTTAATGTTAAGATCGCTCGGAACTTCGGAACTGTGTGCTGCACTGAAAAATGTACGACAATCTTAGATATAATCAACCGCATTTATTCTGAATGAGATTGTCGTGGAGTCTCTTTAGCGATCGTACATCTATACACACACAAGTCATTGTAGGTACTCGTATATACAATACAAAATGCATGGAACAACATTGCTTGCAGGGAAATAAACACTCCAACGCAAAATGCCAGAGGACATAAGCGTTTATCCCTGGAGTGTGTTTATGTAGCCATTATTTTTTTAGAGGCGTTTTTCTCGCGAAAGAGAAAAGCCCTTGAGTTAGCAAAGACAAACAGATGTGATTGTAATTATGATGTTAAGAAAAAATTGTGGTTGACAACCACCGATTATAATTTTAATCTGAACATTTATTTAAAAATTCACTTTAAGTTTTAAATCTTCTTTAAGGGTGCAGATGTCTTTAATTTAAAATGGCAGTTTACATTTTTGTTGAACTCAAAGTCTGGCCAAATTGTGAAGTTTCCCAGCACAAATGCAATTTTATTATATTTCACCAGTCACAAGGCCAAGTATTTCAGACTGCATTCCAAATAAATAATAGTCTTTGATACACTGAAAACGGTGCACTAAATAAAAATGTGGTTGGCTGTCGTCCAAAAATGTGCACAGACTGCAATTTTCTTGTTAATCCTTTTGCCGGAAATTCTATATTCCAGTTTTGGCCGTTGAATTCGCATAGCGACTGGTGTCCTGTTTGGCTGTATGCCGGTAAAATTTCTTTTTCGTGGCCGCTGTTCAATAAAAGTCGACATAAAACAAACATTTTTCCAAGATAATCTTATTGTGAACATCGACATTTGCATTTATATGATTTTCCACCCCTTTTATGAACTATGTTGCAAGTCACAAATTATCAGATTGCTTTAACAGTTTCGCTTACACATTTAAGTGCATTTTCAAAATTATATGTTCTGCGGCGTTAACTCAAATGTAGAAAGAACGTAGAAAAGTCATTTAAACTTGAGTGGGGGGTGGGTGAAGCAAATGTTTTCTTAGGGGGTTAAACACGAGCACCACATCCTTGGGGTAGGCAGATCGTTTTAATTGAACGCAAGCCGGTTTCATTTTCGGATTCACGCGAGGGGTGCATTCATAGGCTTCTGATTAGCTACGGTTTGAATAGCATCCGATTGAGGGGATGTGTTGCATTGGTGCACATAGGCGTTATGCACCATCTACCAAACACAATATATCAATATACACATTAAACACGGTTGATATGTGCGGTGTATATAGAAGATTGCCGCACGACGAGACATGCAAGCATAGCAAATTATTAAGGAAAGAAGCAGCACATAAACGACATTGCATAGAAGGTGAAATGCCCTATTATAAACTGAAAGCGTGCTAAATTCTTATGATTAAATAAATTAATTTAATATGCCAAGCACATAATGCTCGTTAATAGGTAAGCACGCTCATGTACATAGTCGCATACAACATAATCGAACACCCGCAGGCGCATGTAATCACGCTGCAGACTCTATAGCCATTCTATTGCAGTCAAATAGACAATATGTCGACGATGTGTGTGAGTTTGTGTCGATAAAACAACAACAACAACAACGGCCGCATAGCAGAAAAACTTTATCAAAATATGTGCAATGAAACTGAATGTACGCATTTGCGCCCAAGGCGATCGCGATTCGAGGAACACATGAACAACAAAACGGTTTCTGTGTGTTCTGAAAGGGAAATCACATGTGCTCTCCCATGCGCAGCGACACCACATATTATTTCACATTATTAGAATTATAATCGCGCGTCGCGTCGCTGCAAGTTGCAATTGCGCCCGGTGCAACTGGTTGCCTCAGCACCACCGTGTCTGCTAAAGTGTAGCAATTTCGCGTAATGGATGCTGAATGCATACGAAAACTATGCGACTCCAAAGCTATTTCAAGTGGGTGATAAATGAGGTATTTAGCTGGGAAAATTGTGCTCCAAATATGTGCACTGCAAATTATTTGCAACAGCAATCTTGGTACCTGTATACTTGTGTTACAGTGCATTGCCGACGCTTAAAGCGCACACTCGTCACATATATTTAATAGTTGAAATTTTATTAATTTATACACCGCAATGAATATGTGCTGCGGTAGAAAAAGACTTGCGCTCTCTTAGCGGATTGCAATCACTTTTACTGTTACTGCTAAGGAAATCCTAAAACTTCCACTAAATCACGACCTGCCATTGAATATGTGTAAACGGTAGAGCAGGTAAGCACAGTGATCATGCTGCAAAAGACGGTAGAAAAAAAAGGCCTGTGAGGTTAATAAAGCGCGTTCCAAACGACGGCAATGAATCGCTTTAATGATTTATCAATTGAATCACGCACGATCTACAAAAAGATGATTTATGCTCACCAGTGTGTGATTTCATTGATTTCCTATTATGCGCCCATGACAATGAGTCAGCTAGTCACTTTGACATTGTACTTGCATTTCATATACATTCGTGCATACAAACGCATGTGAGATGCTTGCTAACTAGCTGGCAGCCGCACTTCCAAATCAATTCTATCTTTAAACACACATATTTTTTATATGTATACAATTTGATAAATACGTGAAAAACGCGCATTATTATCGTATAAATAGAATGAGTTATGCAGGACATTCTTCAAGTAAGATAAAAACGCGAGTGCTTCTACGTCAGTGCACAGAACTTCCTCAAGAAAATACCATTTCGTCTAGTCATATTGTCGCCGCAAATCTATCCCATTATTTCACTTGTTTGTTGCATATCTCGGTGCAATGTGCAGCAGCAGCAGCATCTCTTTTCAATTGCATTCACATAATTCTCAGCTGCATATTTGTATGGGGTGCATGGTCGATTCGATGTTCAATATACAAATATCCGGCAGAAGATAATTGCAAAAAACATGGCACTATATTTATTGCAGTGTTTTTGTCAGTCTTTTATAAGCAATAAAAATATTTGTCCTGGTCGATGCACTTCTGTCTGGTACGGTGCCAGAGTGGTTTGTGCAGCAAATTTGCTGCATCTATGCATACAAACTAATGTATGTGTACAGTTTTGTCATTTATTCCAAAAAAAATGTGAATTTACTTAAATCGGTTAGAGCATATGTGTTTATGATAAATTGTGATTGTTACTAATTTTTTTACGTTTCAGAGATGTGGAAATTTCTTGTAAAAGGAATTTTTTTTAAATCTTCGAGGAATTAATTAATAAATGTAAGCTTAATACGTGGACTTAAAGTATTTATTTTTATTGATTCCGTTACTTAATAATTAGCAATAATTAAGTGAATTTATACATATTAAAGATTTTTGAAATAATTGAGAATGTGTTAATTTATGTGCATATGCTCAAAAAGGTTTAAAATGTCAGTTTAAGATATGATATAACTGGTTTAAATGTAAATACAGCACAATGTTGCAGATTAAATACTATAAGCATAATCCCAAATCAACGTTTTCAGAAAGTAAATAAAATTTGAATTAATTACTGACTGCGAAAGAATTTTAAAATTTAAAAAAACAAAAAAAATCTTCTCATTAATTTATTTATCTTTTACATCGCCAAAGAATATTTTTAAATCAAACAAACAGAACTATAAACTTTTTAGATGAATTTAATTAAAAATTTAGTGCTAATTTCATATAAAACTTATAGCTGAAAACTAGTTTGAGAATTTGCATTTATTTTAACACGTTAGCATTTCAAAATCTGGATTCCATGAAAACAGTGAACTACACCAAAAATCATATAATTAGTAAATTTAAAGTCTTTAAAACCAATTGAATAAGTGTGATAAGAAAGGTGTCGCGTTTTCAATTTATATTTGGCAAAAGCAAGTTAATTAAAATTTCGCGAATTATGCTGGTATGTCGCGACACATCTGCCATTCACTGACACACATTTAA
>JANSTS010000894.1:68331-82888 GCA_026546915.1 Sylvicola fuscatus
CTGGACCGGCGGCAGAGTTGATTTCGCCAAGATACCACTAAATATTTTAATTGTAATATTAATGGACGCGGGAAATATAAATGTACGTGTACGCCTTTAAGTGAACATACAAGAGTAATGGGAAGACAAGGAACACGTTTTAATGAACAATAACAAAAGTTTAATAAGAAATAAAAATCGAGAGCAATGACGCCAGGGCGTTTCACGAATATGATTAGGCTATATGGGTTTCGTGTCGTGTCGGCCTTCTTGTGCAGAATATCCCTCAAGTATGCATGCATAATGGACCAATATCGAGATTTTCTTTTAGCTACTTTCTGTTTGTTTTATTGTGGCCAAAAGAGTTTTCCCACGAATTATAAACGGTATCTAATTGGCTGTAGGGCAGGGTCCGTTCAGTGGTCAGGTCACCTAAACCAGAACAATCGCAATCATATATACGTTTATATGGAAAACAATAGAAGAAGTCGGAGTTTAACAATAGAAAAGTCTATTTGGAGCATTCAGTTTCCAACATGCATGTTTGTATAGTTAGTTATTCACCTTCTCCGCGTTTAGGGCTCGCTTCTTATTGACATGGTGCACGATGTTTCTATTAATATAGGAATGATAATTAGATGAGTTATTATAAAAAATACCAGCTTTTCAAAATAATAGCCTCAATAATTGGGGTCAGTTCAAATCGAGAGATTTTCACTTGAATGCATGTGTGTACATAGCAGCTGGGAAATAGACCTTTGTAAACGCAACACCAATTGGACAATTTACTATATTTAATGTGAGAGGTTCCTTAAATGATATTTTTCATTATTTTATATCATAAATTATAATTGACGAATTAAAAAAAGATTAAAAAGTTGTCTTTCTTATAAGTACATATTAAATGATACATGAATGAAATCGTTGTAATTGTCGTTTAAGTGACAAATTGCTTATATACAATAAACGAACAAATCGGGGGAAATACCTTGTTTGGGAAACAAGGATGCCGGAATTGATGAGACATTAGTCAGTGACGCAAACATCGGCAATGGCTTAAGGCTTGGCTCTAAAGAAGCCGCAAAGACTTCGTATTTTACAAATAATATTGTTAATACAATACATTTGTGGACGAAAATATGAATAGCACCAGAAAAGAAGTAAAATCAGTACAATAAATTATTTGACAGCATAAAATTGTAAAAAATATAACGCTCAGGTCTCGTCCACAAGTCCCTTGGGTTTCGAAGGAAATGATTAAGATGTGAATTACGTTCAGTCCAATAAATTGGACAACAACCAAGACATGAAGTCAGTAATATTATAAACACGCGGTAATAAATATATTTTGCCAGAAAGTATAAATTATAGTTGCAAAATGTTTAATGGTTTTCATTTTTTGTTGTTTTTTGGTCGCTTGATGAATTAATCGTAAATCGTATAATATTTATTTTCAAGAGAAGTCAATAAATTTTGGTAATTATATAATGAGTTTATAATTTTAAGACTAAATTTTATTTAAGATATTTATTTTCCTGTATCTTCAGGAATGTTTTGAAATTTTTTTCTATAAATCAAATCTTTATTTCAAATCTTGGAAATCACAATTTACAATAGACTCATTTAGAATCGGGAAATTCCAAGTTTTTGTGGATGTAAGGAAATTAAAGGCCAATGAAAATGATTACCATTAATTGAAATCACGCGAATTAAAGTAAATTACTGAAACAAATCATTCAGCAACAATTAAGTTACAAAAGTCAGGTAATTAGTTGAATAAATAAACATGAACGTTTGAAATAAGATGTATTAGTTTGAAAAGGCCACAGTCTACAGCGAATATAAATAAACATCGTCTTCTTCGACTAAAATATAAATTTATCAACATTAAATATTTGACAATAATCTGTGACAATAAGTCATACTTAAAATGCAAAAGTCAAAGATAATATCTGAGTGTATATATGAATTTTTAACGAGCATAAGAGATCAAACTTAAATATTTGCATTCACTATCCTCAACAAATTCTATTCTTCAATCTCGCCTAAGCAATTCAACGCTTCAAAGAACACACTATTTCTTTATTTTGCCTGTCTTTGATTCTTATTTGCAAATAATTGCAGTATGTGCCATCTATTTCTTCCCTATCATGCATTCGTTGAGGGTCTTTGGAGTCTGTGTCAACACAAACAGCGGTTGTCTGTTCTTTTTAGCTTTAAGCCTGGAACCTTATACCGTATACGTCTATCGTCATGCTCACCGCGTTGTTATGCGTTGTTTCTGTACGTCTTTGCTGCTATTTTTATTTAAACTCCCTCCCATTTGTCTCCCATGGATGCCAGAATGCTTAAAAGCATTCCTAGCAATATATCAGGTGTTGCGAATCGCCAGGCAATATTAAGACATTTATGTTTCTCTGGTTCTATTTGCAGCATATGAGCAGCCTCCCTCCCCCCTCCACCCACTACCCCTTCCTTTCGCCTGACATCTGTTGCACAAAAATTCCTGCAATGTATGCTCTCATAACACAAGCGTACACAAACCCATTTAACTGTCATTCCTACGATTATTATTTCACTCAATTTTATC
Source organism: Sylvicola fuscatus (assembly GCA_026546915.1). Lineage (NCBI taxonomy): Eukaryota > Metazoa > Arthropoda > Insecta > Diptera > Anisopodidae > Sylvicola > Sylvicola fuscatus. The sequence continues at coordinate 70,901 of JANSTS010000894.1, forward strand.
ACATTCTGCAACGTTACAAGCTCGTATAATAATAAAGCTTATCCCCGCTGCCAATAAGTGCAGCACATGCGTTGCATCATTTGGTATTGGATTTCCTTGCAAATCGTAAAAATGTTTATGTTTTCGGACAAAGGGAGTGTCCACTGCATGCCGTTGATATCCACAAAACGAATTGCATTTGTGTACAGCATAAGCAATAAAAGCGCAATAATATGAATAATTTCGCACGACAGTCAATGCAGAACACAAACATGCACATATGATAAATTTAAACGCTAATTAGAGTGTAAAGAAACCATCTCGATAAAAGGTTCCATTTAGTTTCCACAATGAATTAGCATTTACCTTTAAACCGGCAATGTACCGCCGAAGCTATTTCTGCAGCAACTTTATTGCAGACAACATTGTAAATATGTGTAGTTTTGATTTTCATTATGTGGAGTAGTTGTGGCGAGCCAAGATTGGCAACATAAGTATATTTGAGGCAGAATTTTGTCTGCAGTGGCCTATTGAACATAGCCAATTTTTTGGTTTGAAGTGGAAACATAAAACAACACCGTCCTGATGAAACTAAGATGCCTTACGTTGCTGTGAATTGTTTGTTGAAAGAGTTGGTGATTTACTGCGGTTTAATTAGTGAAGATGTCTTGTAAGTTGGAAATGAACATTATGCTAATGAGACGTGTTGTTTATTTATTTTGTATTAAAAGAGCTTTTCTCTTTTATTAAAATAGTAAAACTAGAAGTTTTATGTTGTCATTTTATGGCAACGAGATACAAATTTTTGTGTACAATTATTTATATATTTAATGAGCTTGTTTGCTTTAAAAAGCTATACTGAGCTACACAAAGTGGCTGCATTTTGTGAGTTGAAACAAGCATTTCAACAATGTTATTAGAAAATTAACGAAATATGTGATTAATGGTAATTAAATATGCTTTTACTTTCAATAACATTTACCAGTTCCGACACTTGATTGTATACTCGTATGATGCTGGAAAATTGTTATTGAGAAATTATATCTTTAAACTCAACACGATATTTGCTGATCAAGGTTGTTGTAAAACAAATGAATTTATAGACAATTAATGGAAACTCTTCCACCAGCTCTTAGTTTACAAAATACCACTAAAAAGATAATAAACATCCGCTGTGTTTCATTTTTCTTATTAATCCAATACACAATTTTACATTAAATAAAACACATTATTTAATGTCTGCGAACTGTCTAGTATAACTATAAAGCGGATAACGAGAAAGAACCTATATATTTAGTTATTTAACATTTTCAAAGCTTGCGTGGGTTGTCATCGCATACCTGATTGCGTTACAATCGTTCCGATAATCATAAATGCAGGTGCAAGACACAATTAATAAAGTGTTTAGGTGGCGCATTATTCCCATATTTCTGCAGGCATGTTTGCATATAGCATATTTGAATTGACCTCATAAACGGCGCCGCAGAAATACGTTTTTGGTTATTCGAAAATAATTGCGTACAACAGCAATATTGAGTACTTAATAAATTGCTGATGTCATAGGTGTGGTTATTTTGACACATTACAATTAATTGCACAATGTTAACTAAAACGTGTAGCATTTCTGTTAATATGCGAAATTAAAAAAAAAAGAATTATTGAAAATTACAATGTGAAGTTTTTCATTGGAATTTTTGTGTAATAAAAAAAAAAAACTGTAATTGCTGTATTGCGTGTGGCTTCTTTTTATTGTCGATGAATTTTTATGCTCGGAAACGATATGAAGATGTTTTTATGTGATTGAAGCAATTAAATTACTTGATTGACTAAGAAAATTATAAATTATATCTAACGCAATAAATTTGCTTTAAACATGTTAGCAAGTCGATTGATTAATTATTTACGTGAAAAATGTATTATTCGTGACAAATAAAAATTATCTTTATTGGATAGCAAGTAATACTGCACGATTGACAATTGCGATATATGTACATAAATTATATTTATAAACAGGCAAAAATTGTTGCTACATTTTCTTGGTATAGATAGTAAGTTTCATACAACTTCCTCTCAAAAGATAAAACAGAACATATTAAGAAACACTTTGTTAATAGCTTTTTATATGTGAAGTTCGTCGCCTGAATTAGGCGAAAACAGTTAATAATTTCCCTCTCGTTTCACTCGTATACAAATTGTTTCTGTATAAAACTAGTTGGAGCTTTTTAGTTGCGCGCGCATATTTTCCGCAAGCGCTAAACGTTGTCGTGCCGAAGTCGATAAATTATTTAATCGATCATAAAGCAGTAGGCTTTTTAAGATAGAGACAGAGAACGCCAAATGTACAAATTTGCAGCGAGAAAAACTTATTTTGCATGTCAGGTCAACTAGCACCGAGATGACATCGAACGATATTGGCGAATTGGCGTTTGTTATAGCGCGCTGAGCCGTTGTTCGCGTTTAAGTAAAAAAAGGATTTCCACACTTTGGAGCTAAGCCTGGCAGTAATGTTGTGAAATTTCTTGTGAACGTTATGCTGTTAGTTCGGTTAATGTAGAAGATATTTCGATTTTTAGACGCTTTGGGCTAAGAGAAGACATACCAGACAACAGAATTTACATTGCAGTTTTGCATGGTTACTTGTAGGTTCCACTAAAACATCTTGTTTATAGTGCTTTATATTTTTTGTGTGACTAAGATGTTGGTGGTGGTGCTTCGTAAAGACTTAAGTACTTAAGACGGTTTTTTGCAACTTAAATTTTACGGATTTCCCATATTTGCTTTTTGTTTCCGTTTATGTTTTGTTAATTTTTGTTATCGGTTTGCCTTTTCCTTTAATTGTCAATAAGACAAAATAAATATAATTGTATAAAAATAAAATGTTTTTTGTCACAAAAGATTAATAGGAAATGATAAGGAGTTGAAAATATCCAAACAAAATATGCTTCAAAATATTATGTAATACTGGGGTACATCAACTTAATGTTCAAATATACGACAACAATGACTTGCTTCCTATAACCATCTGCACAAACTTACAAGTTGCTCATTGTTTGTCAGACTATTGCACGTTTTTAAACAATGATGAACATTTAAAAAATAATCTCATAATATGTATAATAGATTTGCTTATACTTATTAGGTAAAGTTAGTAGATTTTAATTTTTCATTTTATTTATTATATAATAAGGCAAATTTGAAAAATTTTCTTTGACATGATTAGCATAAACGGTATTTTTATCCTACAATATAATTGTTTTAGACGAATAATTGTTATAGAAGTAATTTATCTGAAGCAAAATATTATAAGTTTTTCAACCCATTTACTAAATAAGCACAAACAACAACATTAAGATTTCCTGTTCAACTTAATGTCTGGCAAGAGTTCTTATCTATGCGGGTTATGAACTGCATATGTACATATGTACTTGAGGTATTGTGGCAAGTACGAGTAATAAACGCGCACAAACAATGGAACTATAAGTTATTAATGAAACGCATAAAACTAAATATGTAGAATAATAAAACATCATGCATAGTGCAGCATTTAATGCTCAATATTGTGCAAACCACGACAACATCGCAAAGACGGCAAGACTCTTGAGTGTCTGCATCTGCTCTGGCTGGCAAAGACACAGCTCGCAGCGAAGGAAATAAATCAATCCCTTGTGTCATTTAAGATCGGGCTGGCTTCAATTGACAACTCGAAGACTTGCGAAATAATAAAAGTGCCATTATGAAATCTATTAATTGTGGCTGCATATGGAGCGTTATGAGATTTAATAGTTGTCGTTTGATCGATGTGAAGACGCAAAAAGTAATAAATATAAATTAAAAAAGGCAATTAATTTTCATAAGTATCGCACGCAGTGATTGTGGCAGAGGTTACATGTATTATGTGGGTACATTTACAAGAGTTACATTCAATTACTCCATATAATCGTATTAAATGACGAAATGCTCGCATCCAGTAAAGGCAGCAGCGAACGCACATACATCATATTATTGTTATGATTTTATGCTGTTTCGTGGTGGATGAGCGAACTATGTGAACCGCAACTGTGCGCAACTGAAAATCGTCTGCATATATTTATTGCAGTAAATGACTGGTGTTGCACTTATCCAGACGCCGCAATCTCGTGACTTGACATTTATTGTTATTATTAATGCAATCCATTCGAGAGCTTCACCGCTTTTAATAAAAAAATTTCCTACATAAGTTTCATTTTGCTTTAATTAAAGTTGCCGCGCGTGTTACATCGAGATGTTGAACTCTTCATTTTAACAATTACATGCCGATTACAGTGCAGAAGCGCTTCTTGTTTTGCTTTGCTAGTCTTCCATTCGCATATTGTATGATTTGCAAGAAAAATCATAAATCGTACAATGCTCGCAGTTCTTTATGGTAGCATAATTTCATTAAATTGTAACGTCAGTAATTATCTTGTTAAGATGTTTGCGTCGTCTGTCGTTATTTTGATAATGATAGTCATTAAACCAGCTAGTTAAAAATTAAAGAAAGGATTTTTAATTCATCATGTTTACTCCAAAGGGAGATAAATTAATAAATGCATAATAAATTTTTTGTTGAATGATTGTGACATATCTGTTGTTCTATAATTAAAGAACGGAAATTCAAATTTAATTTAAATTGCATTGCAACTTTAACCATAGTTAAAGTTATGGAATAGAGGTTGGAAGTCAATTGTATCATGATTAATAGTCTGTATCTTTCTTAGAACATAATTTGTTGTCTACTTTTTCAATTTTACTGTTTACAACAATCCTTATAGACACTTACAGAGAGTATATCTATTACGTGCGGAACATATCGAATTAGAGGCGATAGAAATGTATGAATCATGGCAAATAGACAAAGCATAAGCAAATTGGCCACATAGAAATAAAGACTAGATAAAAGGTGTACGTATACCGCGCGCAAGAACACAAAGCGCTGTTACACCAACTGATTGCTAGCTTTGACATGAAGACAAATGTGAAGGCGCCTGACTGTTTTATGCTCAATAAAGCATTCGGTTATTTCATGAATTTATTCAAATTACTCATATTGGCCAGTAAATAAATGCTTACAAAGGGTCCATAAATAGAGATAACAAGGAATTGAAACTGAAGTGGTCACGGCAATTAAAGACACAATTTATTCCATTCAATGCCTAAACGCAGTCCTTTGTGTGACTTGATTTAAGAAATGTATATACGTATACTGACAAGAATCGAGAAATTGCATTCAATCGGCATAAAGCACCAGAAAATCAACACACGTGGCTAGGAATATAGAAAACCTTGACATCCAACAGAGATTAACAATTAAAACAATTTTATTGCTGTTTCATTATTTAATGTAATTGATCTTTATTGGCTTATAAAAAAAAAACATGTAATATGTTGTCGGTAAGAAAATTGTTTGACCTAATCACAGTCGTAGTTCAAGTTTAAATTATATATTGTTATGTTAAAGCCGAGGCTAAGCGACAACATATTTGTCGCACCATTGAGTCACCATGAACGCTAACGATATTCATTGAGGAAAATTATGTCCATTTTCTCCAATGTGCTATAAAGGTAATCTAAAAGCCGCTTACACTTCTATATGTGGTTTGTTTATTGTTTCATCATACATAACTAAATTGAAATGGCGACAAACTATACTCATGTAGCCATATTCGCTTACGGAAACTGTTTAATATGTTTATGCCACATATTCAATGTTATTAAAGCATATGTAGATTTTCGATTATGGTAGTACGAGTCGAAGCGCGTATGTAGATGACTTAAGAACAGAACAAAGTAGATGTAGTGACCAGGTCAGCGACCTCATTGCAGCGCATTGTGGATGCGTATGCAGACGCGACACTCATGTGTCATTACGGATGTTTATATTGCAGCATTATTTTGACTTTTGTGGACTGCACTTCAGCTTTCTTTTCTATCAATAAATGTTATATGGGTGTGAGGCGTGAGCATAAATAATTTCACGTAATGCTTAAGTGTTTTATGTTTATTGTAGAAATATACAATTTCAAGGTAAGACTGATGATTTACATTTTAAGCACCTTTCCATTATGAATATTAATGGATTTTATGATATTTTCTAATTAATTTGTTTATACATTTCTGTTGAAAATATGATTTTAATAAGAAATCGTGAATGTTTAGGTTTTCTAAGTAAACGTTTACAACACAAATCCTTGAGAACTTTTTAAATACAATTTTTTTATTGTTTTATGTATTTTTTTTATATAAAAACAGGAAAATTCCAACCGCGAAATTTACCTCAATAAAAATTATTCTCCGTTTGACCTATTCCCGCGGCAACAATAAGTGAGCCTACACCTTCTTAACAATGTAGCGTATAATTCTGACGGAGTAAATTAATTTTGAACAAACAGCCGCGCTTCCAAGTGCACTTGAGATTTGTCCCAATTCGAAGCTTCGCAGAAGTACGTAGGTACATCATAGTTGCACACATGTAATAAATAAAAATGTACACACCTCCACATACAGTTCGTGACGTACGTGTGGAGTAAAGCTCCAGCGCCGCCACACACAGCTTTTCCACATATGCTGACTTTATTTCTCGCTCGACTGGTGTACTTGACCTCTTTGAGCTTGCACGTCCAAATGTGCGCAGACGTGCCGCAGCTTATTTGGCTTTGTTGTGTAGCATCCAACTGCATGCAGTTTTCATACAGTTTTGTGAAATTCTTAATTACATTTACATATATGGAGGTACTCTGCTATAACTATTTGTACTGACGTGACCATACCTCGCGGAGTGTGCCTTGTGCAACAACATTCAATTAAAATACAATAAACAAATGAGCATAATGAGGTAACTGCTGTAACATTGATGACATTGAACTTGACAGGTAACAATTATGTGAAGTTTGTCATTGCCAAAATCTAACTATATTTTGAGTTGTAGCAGACGTTACAATGATGGCTCTTCACGGATGAGAAATTACGAAATGGTGAGCAAACCACTGGACTGACGACAGCACATATGCACGTGAGAGACTAATTAGTCGGCGCGGTTATTAACATATATTTATTTGGAGCGGCTAGCGGAAGGTCGTGCATCCGCGACTAACCAAAGTATACATATTTCATATGTACATACTTAAGACGTGACTTATGGCAAATATGCATATCGGAATCATCGACAAGCGTTTCTTACATAACAAATCTTTTGACGATTTTAACTTATACAGTTGAGAAATTATCGCTGAGTGGTGTGACAAAATTCCATGTCAATACATCGATGTTGAAGGTGAGCATGTTACTTTTTCAATCATAACATGTTTAATATTGAATTAGCGAATCCGTTGTAGCATTTACGTTTTTCCATAGTTACTAAAATAGTTTTTAATTCTGCGGATTGAAAACGGTGAAACACAAAAATAATGTCTTTATCGACTATATAGAAAACGGATGCATCTAGGTGTTAATTGAAATAAGATCACGCATTTGAATTCCAATTGGTAAGTGTCAACGCGCTAATGGTTAATTAAGACTTGGTTGGAATTAAGTTTGCATGGTGTGGACGGCTAAGCATCAAAAGAAAATATATATAACATTAATTGCTTAAATCAAATAAATAAAATATGAAAACAAACATTTTAATTGGAACAAATCTTCGAGATCTGATTTCTGGTTCTTTTGCCATGCATTGCATCTTCACTTAGTTTATTACCTGCACTTCATTAATATTTAAAGACTATGGAGCTGACTCAATTGACGGCACCTGATATCATCAATTTTTAATTAAAATTATATACATATATATATATATAAATGAATACAAAAAATATAGTGAAGCGACGTCTATCAAGATCTGACCGGTTATATTCGTTGTGGTGTGAAGTAGCTGTCGTAATGCAAAATTTATGCAGTGCTAGGCGAATAAATAATTCATGATTTCCGGAAATTGTTAAAAATTGGTATTTTCTACGATTAAGATGGCTGCATACTTGTTAAGTGCGTTTATTCTTCTTCTTTTTGTAAAACAGGCGTGGGTAAATCGTAATATTGATCAGCATTAAGTAGATTGATGTAAATTTTAACATTATGTTCAAAATAAAAAAAGTTCAAATTCAGTAAACATGTTAAATGCATAATCATGAGTTAATAAAAAATGTTTAATTCAAATAATAAATAATCTTCTGTAATTTATTAAATTAGGTTTAAAGAATTGTTGGTTACTTTATTTAATTTTGGCGTAAATTGTATTGTTATTTTTTCTTTGCAGTTCCGTGAAATTTTTCGCAAACTTTCAACTGTGAGAAACTGTATTTGTTTAAAATCTCAGCACTTGAGTTTTTTTGGCAAATATTTGATTTAAATTAATGATCCAATTTTAAATATAATGTTTTTTATTTGTACTTAATAATTAGACATTTTTAGCTCAGCATTTGATGCGTCTAACAATCAATCTTCTTTATAAGCAGCAATTTTGTGGAAGAAAGTGTTATGTGAGTACGTATCGATCATCTGCTAATTACTAGCCAATCACCTTTTTACGCTAAAAACGTATAAAAAAAAAATCAAATTAACAATCTCACCGAATGTACTCAAATAATCAAAAAATGAGGGAATCAGATAATTCCAAGTTAAGAGTTATTAATGATGAGCATTGAGTAACAAATGTTTATTGTTTCAGTGGCGAAACGTATAAGAAAATGAAAAATCTTTACCAGTTATTTCCTTGTATTTTCAATTTATGTAATGTTTGCGATTGTTTATTTTTTTAAACCGCACAAACCGAATCAAGACCGTGGACATATTCGCGTGTTCATTATGAGTATTTCGTACAAAGAGAGCGACAATTAATGTGCTTTGTGAAATTGAAAAAAACGCATTTCATTGTTTAAGAACCGATTGAGTTAAAAGAAATTAAGAGGTGAATCAGTACGTCTCATTTTTAATTGAATTACGGAAACATTTCGAAGTTAATAAAGTTTATTTTTCAAATACCTTTAAACAATAATAATAATTCTTACAGAAATGACCGTCATTTAAAATTATACGAAGTGCATGATGGGAATCACGCTAATAACCAGACAGTGTGACAGTGGTGACAATAAAAAAAATCGGTCGCAATTGTCTCTAGCGATTACATCAATAAGACGTCAACGTTCACGCTATGCCACATCCAATCTCATTACATCACACGCGCTTGCGACTTCCTATACAGTGCCATTTTCTTCTAAGCTAAAATAATGATGAGAATGACATTTTTCAAAAGAAACCAATTGCATATAATTGCTCCGATTGTAACAACATTCTATTGAAATTAATAGTCCATATGCTGCTCTGGCTGATTGGGAAAAATGGGCTAATTCAATTAGCGACCACTAACTTACTATATGAGAACACGTACACTTAACCCGCCACTTTCGTTTCAAAGGCCTGCAGTTTAAGGACAGACGCATTTAGGCCTGATTAGATTAACTGCACCATTATGCTGCCTACTATCTGCGAATAGCGAGTTCGCGTCGAGCGCGTACATTGCCGCGCATGCGGCCGATACTGACCGCGCAAAGTGGGCTGAGTAGGTGGACAAAAATGTATGCCGGATAATTTAAAATTGTGCTTGATTTATTGGTCGTTTGGAAACATGTTCAACTGGAATTATGTGCAGCTAAATGTTTAATTGCCAACTTTTATAGAAGCGACATTGCGAGCTTTCTATCGCGTATGTGCGCAACTCAAAGATGCTGATTGCAACGCAGCGTGCCGCCTGCGTACGCGGCTTTTTTAGTGTGTCAATAAGGTTATTAAGTTGATTTCTGTTCATCTTCATTTCACTGAAGGCGATATATTATGATATTAAGAAAGATTAATAGTTTTCAATTGATTGCGCGCGGTCATAAACTGGAAGCAACAATATTTACTGCCGGCAGATAAATGCTGTACTGTGGCAGCCAGCAGCGGCGGTGGTGGTAGCAGCCAGTAGTGACTTCTGGCGACCGCGAACAGCGACTTCAATAATTTTCAGTTTTCACTATTCTGTACATACAATGGCGAATTGATGCTTCCACATATGTTTGCGTTTTTCTTTGCATACAGATATTTTCATATTTGTTCAGCTCATAATTTGTGTAATTACGAGTTTCTTTTCGTGTTTTATTGTTTCTTAGAGGCGTTTTGCGCCAAAGGTAGGTCGTGCCGTGTGAAAGCGCCACTAGAATGTTAAACATTGCGAAGAATTGTCAATTCCGATGCACTGCACTATTGAAACATATATCCACAGACAATTATATGCGCGCACAAAGACGCGCTGACCTTCAACAACACTGAATATGCTGCTGAAAATCATGTTACGATTTTTCGCTAACAACTACAATGAATGTCAGGTTAATTAAATAGCTACGACGGAAGTCATAATATTATCGTTGTTGTGTATGGTGGCAGTCGGCATCGTACCGGATAATCACTGCACAGCATCTTGTTTAAGTATCGTCAATTTCTATGGCACAACATCAAAGCATCGTGGAAGAAAGTATGTACTAACAAAAAAAATTGTATTGAAAAATTGGGGTCAATTTGGTTTCCAGCTGTTTGCTGGTTTACAGAACACCCTGAGGGGTTTAAAAATACCATAAAGTGTGGCGGCCTTAATGGTGAATTGTCCGAAGGTCAGTTGTGTTTTTTAAAACTATTGGTATGCGGCCATGTAAACATGTGACGAATCAGTTGGCTGTAACGCTTTTTCAATGGAAAAGGGCTTTCTTTCGTTATGTTTTATTTGCAATTCTTTCTTATGTTTTCTATACTTTTTAAACGCTAAATTTGCGTTGAATTTCATTCCTTGCGAACAATATTTATGTCTTGAAACATAAAACCCTTAAACGGTTATAAAAATGTAATTCATTGAAAAGTCGTTAAGCAATAGCAATGTTTTCGTTACGAACTGGAAATATAAAAATTATTTTGGTTTTAATTAACATAAAAAAGTAAAAACATTCATGCAATTGTAAGTGAGAGTGCAATTATTTCCCGCAAGACGAGTCATCATTAAAACAGTAATTGTGCTTAGATACACTATAACCAATAATAATTTTTTTTTTGTTTGAGAATAAATATGAATGAAGATACGGTCAAGGAGATAAATTAGAATTTCATCATAACGGTGGATGTGTAAAAAAACATTGTAGCATAACAAAACTATTGGCGTATTTGCCGATGCTTTCAAGTTTGATTGCGTGTTAATGAATTTATCTAGTGGGTGTTTTTTTACCGTTGAATTTTCTCTTCTTTATTCCCAAAGTAATAAAAAACCTGAGTAGCATTCCACATAATATTCGCATTACCATTTTAAATGATCGATTATGATGATGCCGATATGAATTTACGATCAAGCGTCAGTATTCCGCAATTAATGGCCAGTGGGCCAAGAGGCATGTGCCTTGTACGCGCAAACGTATGCACTTATGCATTTATTAAATTGCATACAAAAAGCATAACAGTGTTTACAATGTGTATTACAAAGGTAAACAATTAAAATTCGTCTGATCAAAGATTTCACTTTTTCAGTGCACTTTATTGATAGTTATAATTAAATGTACGTGCACCTTTCAAGATCATAAATCCCCCGCACATTTGTACCGTTTACCCACTCTCAGTTATTGATTGATCGGTACCACAGTGCAATGCAGCGGAGTAGAGTGCACCGAACGAATTACTGCAGCGCACTGCACATTATGTGTTATGTACTTAAAATAAGGAAATCCATAATACACTTTACAGCTAATAAGTCAATATATGTTTGTTTAAAGTGAAAGATTGGCGAACGATAATAAATATGCGAGTGAGTGCGGTTAGTGCATGCGCAAACAGACTACACTGCAGTCGATAGGGTAATTTCGGAAAATCCATTAAGAAAATTGTCCCTTCGGGCAGTTTGACTGACCTGCAAAAGAGCTGCTGCAGCCGTTAAAGCAGACACCAACTATTGTTCTTGCCGTACTCTTGAGCTAAGACGTGTTTAAA
>JANSTS010000895.1:0-14848 GCA_026546915.1 Sylvicola fuscatus
TTAAAGATTAACGAGATTGAAATTTTGGTTGGTCACATTTTACTTATTTAATTATCGAAAACAGCAAGCGTTAAAGTAAAGTAAAAAAAAACCTTATAAAATACTTTTAAATTAAATTTAATATTAGCTAATAATCTTCGATATTTGACAGTTATAATTTTTACTTACCTTTTATCCATTTTCGCTAAAAAATAGTTTTAATGTAGCATTTTAAACCTATTTTAGAATTTACCGGTTAATATTTTTTGCGGTTCATATTTTTTTAGTTTATCCTAATTTTTTTCTCAAATGAAACAATTTTTTATGGTTGAGAATATTCCTAAATTTCGAAATAAAAAACTAAAATTTGTTGAACGTTTCGGAACAATTGATGTTTTCTTTATTTATAGATTTTTCGCATAAATAATTTATATTACTAAAAATGTATAATACGTAGTTCAATAATTCCTTTTTATTTATATCGTACAATTATTATTACACTTTAAGTGAAAACATAAACTTGTGTTAAATTTTTGTTGTAAAATCTGTAAAAATATGTTATTAATTATAATGACATTAAAATTGGCGATTATTGTTTTTGTTAATTTTTTTTTTTCAATAAATATTCCGAGTTTAGTAAAAATTGTCATTAATAATTACAATTTCATTGGAATTTCCTTAAAACAGTTTATCGATAAAAATTCATTTCATTACATTTGTTTTTTTTTTTTGGCATAGAAACTTGATAAAACAACCCCCAAATAACGGTCAGTTGTGGTATAGTCATTCCCATGATATGGACTTGGCAGTTTGTAAACGGATAATTATTTTCATTATGTATTTTTTTGTGAAATGAAATGACCAAGTGCCAATTTGCACTGCACGGATGTTGTGAATTCGCGAACGCGAATTAAAACCAAAAAAAAAATTCTTATCGCCAGTTAAAAGATGCACACAAATTTTATTTTCTCTTTTACCTACACTAGACTATTTCTTATAATTTCTGCTTTTCAAAACACATTTATATAGTTAATAATTATTTAAAACTGGAAGGATAAAGGTTTTTGTACCGGTTTTTGGGATTTTTACAAGGATTTCTACAAATTTTGTGTTATGGTGCTGCATGTAATTAAATAATTAAACACTTTAATTTATAAATAATCCATTGAAATATTGTGCAAAACAACTGAACCGTTCATTCCGAAGTTAATCGATAAGTGAATGTCATGTATCGATCCTTAATTACGTTTTTGTCGCATTGTTAAGCTCTAAAGATAATCCAAAGTGCGAGTGATTATGCGATAAGACGGATTTGGATTACCATTTAAGCTCCATTAGAATTTATTTTGTAAGTAAGTAACTTTTTCTCGGATTTTATTGCTGCACAATATTCTTAAATACATTAATTCGATAAACTTTTAAGATAGGAAATATGCTGACAAACGTTGAAGCAACATTTCTCTGTCGCAATCAGTCAAAATTGATAAGAAATCATTTTTAATTTCAATTTGATTATGAAAAAATTAGAAATTGACAAGCACTTTTGTCGTCTCCTTCAGCCTCGGCAAACCAATAATGATTGATGTATGGGTAATAAAAGTAATCGATATCGACAGCTCCTCAATCAGCACTTCTGCGCAACTGAGACGTTTACATTTAAAGAACAATTGTAAAACGAATTAATGGGTTCCGAGTCTGAGACGAACGTCTATCGTAAATGCGAGTAAAATATGAAAAGGCTGATTACTTACAACCAAAGCTTCAACTCATAAAATAATGGGACAGCTTGGAATGGGTGACATTGGAAGTGTGTTATCACTTCACCATGAACACTGAATTCGTTACAACTGAAAGAGAAGGATATAATAAAAAAGGAAATGATAAAATGCGATAAACAAAAAATAAAAAAGCAAGTGGAAATTCGGTCAAATTATTGTTTCTTATTCATACAAAAATTTAATTTCACATCGTTTGTTTCCAATAATTCTAAATTAAAATTATTGTTAATACAAAAGTTTTATCATTAAAGTAGAATGGGTGGGGAACGTAATTCGCGACAGCCGTACAAGCGATCGCCGATCTTTAAGAATCCTCCCATAGGAAAATGTAAGTTTGAAATTATAATCCTGAACATTTATCAAAGCCAGAAAAAAAATCAAAGTTCCTTGCTGTTGAAAACGGTCAAGTGTATTTATAAACAAAATGAATAAATGAATGATGGTTTAAGAAAACTGAAACCATAATTGTTAAGAAGAGAAAATTCCTTTCGAGACAACGTACAAGAAGTACTGGTTTTGTGAATAAAAAAAAAATTAAATTTGGTTAAGATGAATTCTGTCAATGTAATTGTAGTTTGTTTTGTTTCAATTCTTGCCCCATATATTTAAGATGTGTGTGTTTTTTGTTTGTTTTTTTTTTTTTTAATTATTATTATTAGGAAGAAGTGTGCGCAAAAGTGTCTAGGCAGCTACCTCCTCAGCGCCATTTGTTGCCTCGACCTCTTTAACTGAATCGTCCAGTTTGGCCTTCTTTTCTGGTGTAGCTGCTGTCTTCTCCTCAGCTGGGGTCTCGGAGGCTTTTCGCTTAACAGCTTCGGCTTCTGCAATAAATTAATGGAAACAAAAAAAAAACACCAAATCAATTAATAATTGGAAACATTTACGAAGTGTCAAATTGAAAGTCTCAAGAGAAACGAATGAACTTACCCTTAGCGTCACCGTTGGTGACCTCTTTGTCGGCCTCCTCATCGTCTTTGACTTTCTCCTCCTCGTCGTCCTTTTCGTCGGCGTCTTTGTCATCGGCGCTGCCATTTTCGGCGGCTGGCTCATCGGCAGAGCCATTTTCTTTGGCCTCCACCTTCTCAGCCTCCTCAATCACCTTTGGCGCGTCAATTTCCTCAACCTCCTTCTCGACAACTGGAGCAGCGTCTCTGATTAATGCAAAGAAAACAGTGTTTTGTTAGAGAATTTTTGTATTTTTACGTTTTCTAATTTAACAATAAATATATGGAAAAGCCCCTTCAAAAAAAAAAAAGAGACAACTGAACAAAAGATAAAAATCGCATAATTGGAGCACATCAGAAAATACCACCGACCGGAAGACAATTTACAAGAAAAAGCTGGTATTCACGCAAGGTTAACAAGAGCCCGTGAAAATTCAACCGCAACAGCGCCAGCAGCTTGTTATACTTAAGATAACGACTCTTTTTAAATTCAAAAATTGTACGTAAGGTCATTCACCGGCGGTCGTCGTCATTACCCATCGTTGAACCGACTCACTTGTGCGCTGGAGAGCGTGTTTTTTTCGTTAAATTATCTAAAGAAACTCAGTCGCGACGCATGAAATGTGTAAGATACGACGCAAAACAAAAAAAATACGTTTGCAAAATTTTGGGTAACGAACACGAAATGTTTGGGTGATAATTGTTTATCTAAATGGCATGAGTCAAAAATTATGAACTGTAATTAAGCGGTCACGATGTGGCGCAGCAAATATTCAACAAATTAGAATCCTTGTACGGATAAAGACAACTCAAACGTTCTTAAGCGACGGCACATTGGTAAGGAGCATGTGCAGTAAATTTATTTGGTAAACGGCAGCCGCTCACTCAAAGAAAAGATGCACCTGGGACGTCCGGACCCAACATATTTCATGTTAAGCGAATGTCTCATGTTGTATGCACGTGCCCTTCTTCTTTACAACATGTTTTCAATAAGTAATTGAAAACACATAATTGAGCAGATGGCGGAAGCACATGTCGCTGTTGAATGGAAACGTGCCCGGGCTTCAGGTAGAGACATGTTTTTGGCGCCAATCCATTTTCCATTTCGAATTTAAATTGAAATTATGAATTTCAAGGACAACATCTAGCATGTGTTAATTAAATAAGCACGGAATTAGCCCAATCGATGCGTTAGGTGATGCATGTATTGGTGAAAGTTGCAGCAAGCGCACAAAATGTCTATTTTTAAATGTTGAATTTTGTTCCCAAAAGCTCCAACATCTGTTTCAATAAGAAATTCGTTAAGATCTTTAAACTGCCAACAAACCGGTGAATGTGACTTGTGTCTTGGAGACAAAACGACCATTTTTCAAGGATATTTTTGACAAATTGCACTCAAATTCTTCAGGATTCCAGAAAACAAAAAGATTATCCCCAAAAAACGGAACAATGGTTAGAAGGTAAATAGTCATCTTGAAAGATGAGATCATTCACAGAGTGTCGTCTCTCTTGAGAAACAAAAGTAAGCAAATCCACAGCCACAAAATAGTATAACCGGTTGCAAGAAAGCCAGTCGTCT
Organism: Sylvicola fuscatus; assembly: GCA_026546915.1. Lineage (NCBI taxonomy): Eukaryota > Metazoa > Arthropoda > Insecta > Diptera > Anisopodidae > Sylvicola > Sylvicola fuscatus. Next base: position 4,281 of record JANSTS010000895.1, read on the forward strand.
TTGGTATTATGGTAGTTCCACAAAAGCCAGAAATTAAAATACAACAGTGGCTGTGGTTGGGTTCTTTAAACCTATTCCGGTTGAACGCCGCGTCCCGGCATTGTTTGTGAATATATGCGTGTACATAAAGCCCCCACATAAAGCTTGGCGTGTGTAGAAACCGCCAAAAACGAACTAATTTATCAGCAACAAGCGCATCGAGCATAGGAAAACAGAAAAAACAATAACAGTTTGAAAATTTACACGCAAGCAACATTTCCAAATGTAAGAGAAAACGTATATATTCGCGCATATCTTGCAAATAAAACAAATTCTTACCGCCAGAGAAAACGTCGAAGACTTTAGCGTGCATTTACTATACATATATGTTGTACATAAAAGCTAGCTTTTACGAAAACGAACAAAGAAAAAACAACAAGCCATCATACATAAGAGACGCGCAATGGAAAATTCAGTGAAACCGATGCGAGTGAATAACGGCGGCTGGTGGGAAATGAACGCTGAAAAAGGGCTGTCTCGTTTTCGTGCAGGCACGCCACACATCTGCCGGCCGGCGGAGAAAGCAAGCGCACGCTATATGTTACGTGTGTGGTTTCATTGGCGTGCACACACACACACACACGCCTATCTCATTCAGTTTAAAAAGGGAAATTTTCAAATGGCCGTTATGAAACTCACAGGCGCTGCAAAAATCCTCACAAACGTTTGCCAAACATAGATGAAGAAGAAAAAAGATATTAATCATTTTCTCAGACAATAACGGAACCTAAAAGAGGGAACAATTGCTTTTCCAGCCACATCAAAGAAAAAACTGCGTCGCAATAAAATGCAAATTTGTATAAACAACAAGCTGCGTCGACTGCACATGAGAAATGGCAGTAGGAGCGTGGCATTTTGGCAGCAACTGGGACAGTGGGGGAGCGTTGGCGACACGAAGGAAAAGTCCAGAATATAAATGGACACATGCAAAAAATAGTCGGGTGACGCCATTTTGGTTGATCATCGGTTTTTCGGTTACACACATTTTCCCTCCACAATGCGCGCGCAAGCCGCCGCCGCCGCCGTTACCTCTCCACCAGCCCCACAGTGGCCCTCGCCTCACATCTACCGAACCTCTTTGGTCGTGCTCTTGCCACAAGCCCATTTAACCCGAAAATATGTATGCAGGAAAAACAAGAAGAAACATGAAAAATGAAACGCGATGGAAGGAAACAAAAACTCGCATGCGGTGTGTTGTGTTTGCGACGGTTTCTGTTTGTTGCCGCTGCCATATATCCAACGAAAACGCGCGCGTCTTCTTTTTTCCTTGCGCTTCCCTCTTGGCATTTCCCGCCATTCCGCAGGTATCTATCAATTTCCTACCCATCCATGTACAAAATGCTGCGCGCCATTTTAATATGTCACACACACAACAACACACGAACACACACAAACACAGGCGAGGTGGTTTTGTGCTGGGAAATTTTCTCGAAACGCACACACGCACGCGCATTTCAATGTATTTGCACGCGCGTTTTTTTTTTTTAGTTAAACATCTTAAGAAGTACGCCAATGAAAACACAGAAATTACGAAAATTCAATGGGAAATTGATCATGTTTTAAATAAAATGAAGCTAGACGACATAAATGACTAAACTTTGGTGGGAAATTTACGTGTTAAGAGTCGGCTACACAAACACACACACACATACACTTGTACCACAAGAATACAGCGTTTCACTTGAATTGTGTACTAAGCAAGTATTTTATACGGAATCGATGCGAAACTTGAGCGAAAAAAAACTTTGCGTGTATTGGTACAGATATGAATTGCAGGAAATTCACCGCACGTAAGGCACACACACTAACACGCGCCACACTTTGCCGCCATGTTCCAAACAGCAAAAGTGGCGTTCTTTTTCGTGTAAACGCATTTTTTTTAACGACTTTGCATCCCCTCTCCCGGCTTCCTCTCCAGCCCCCCAAAAAAAAAGAAACGTTTTTAACCTAGAATTTAACTGTATTTTTCTTTTACTCACTGTTTCTCAATGCTAACATCGGCCATTGTGTATATTTTTGTGTTAAATTGATGCACGAACAACAATAAATAAATTAAGTAATTTGGTTGGGAGCGTATTAATATAATATGCACACAAGGAATCGGTTTTTCACACTATTTTAAGATTTTTTTTCCAAGCTTGGAGGTAATCTTCGGCACCGCTACTGAATGTACGTGTTAACACTTTCGAAGTCAGACGTTGATTGAGGTCGATGCAGAGAGAATTTCCTGCTCATTGCTGTTTGCGGGTACGGACAACTTTCCCCCACCCATGTGCCCGCTTGTACTAAAAATGCGGCCACGCTCTCTCACGCTCGTGCGCATCGACTTCGCACTTGTGCGTGACAGAGAGGCGACGACGCGCTTTGTCTGTAGGGACGCGTACAAGAGGCGTTCGTTCCCGCGCAGCCCGGCCGGTGAACGTGCGTCGTGCGCGCACGCTTTTTGTCCCGCGCCAGTTACCATTGGCTAGACGTAGACAAAACATGGCCACACCGGTTGAACGTGAACGGGACAACATGTCGCCGTACTAAAATTATGTTGAGAGTTGTCTGCACTAATTTCGACACACGTTTTGCTCGCGTAAACAACCACGTGTAGGAGTGAGAAAGGAAATGAATTTCCCATTTCATCGTTGGTTGGAACTTTCAAGGACACATTTCCTTATGTGTATATCACAAAAATCAATAAAATTTTAATCGCAATTGAATTAAAATATAAATTAAATGAATGATTACATTTTTGTATGTACTTTATTGCTGATTTCAGACAAATTCTTTACAGTTTAATGTTGTTTTTGTCACACATTTTGTCCTCAAATGGATTTTCGTATAGTTCTAACATTTCCCGCCATTATTTTCTCTTACTTTTGTGAATTAAAAAAAAAATTACAAAAGTACTAGGAACATTCCGCAGATTTTTATATTTTCTTTGTGTTATTCGTTAAAACCACGCGGTAAAGCGATTCAATGAAACTTCATGAGTAATAAGAAAATACAGTTTTTCTTACAAAGGAAATAGATAACTCTAAGATACAACGAAATTCCAAATCAAAAATTCTTAGAAATCCAAGCAATGGCGTCTTGTAGTGGGATTTCCAGCTCATTTTCAACAATCCTTAATTGTTGTAGCCATGGACCAAAATTACGTCTTTAAGAAGTTAAAAATTAAATTTAAAGATAAATAAACAAAAATTAAAATGAAATAACTTAAAAAAATTCTTAGAATCGCTCTACCACATCGAGAATGCATCATCTTATGAAATACTGCTAGAAAGGGACAACTACACACAAATGTTTTGAATGTACGAGGCATGTTTGACATATAAAAGTATTTTTCTTATAAAATTCAATAAAAAAATAATTTGATTCATATTTAAGGATTAAAATGAGCTTCACTGAAAAACAGGAGCATAGAGCCATAATAAAGTTCCTAACCAAGGAGAATGTGGGTCCCACCGACATAGACAAGAGGCTCACCGCAGTTTTCGGGGAAGGCACAATATCCCGCAAATCGGTGTTGGCGTGGGCAAAACAATTCCGCGACGGTCGTGAAAATTTGGACGACAACAAACATCCTGGACGTCCCATTGAACTTTTAAACGAGCACAACATCACCAAAGTCCAGCAGCTTCTTCAAATTGACAATCGTTTAACACAGTCACAAATCGCTAGTCTGATTGATGTGAAAAAGTCTTCAAGCATTCGCATCCTAAACGATGCCCTGCTGATGACCAAGCTGTGTGGCCGCTGGACGATGAAGACGCTCGATTTCAACACTAAATACATGCGCATTGAATTCTGCAAAATGATGTTGTCATGCAAAAGTCCATCCCAGGGTAGCATTGTTTTTGGCAGCGAAGTTTGGTTTTATGACCAGGAGTTACGCTCCAAGAAGGACGACACCAAAGACGCTGAGCCGCCGTTAAAAAAAGAGAAACGTCTTGACAAGGTATTGGCACATATTTATTGGGATTCACAAGGCATTTTGCTGCTTAAATTTATGCCAACTGAAGAGGAATTTACGTCAAGCTATCAGGCCAATGTAATCCGGGAGCTGGAACAGGTTTTAGTAGCTAAAAGGCCGGCTACAATAAATGCAGTTCTAATCCATGAATTTACACCGATAAATGCATCTTGGGAAATAAGAATGGCCATAAATGAATGTGTGGTTTTGAAAGACATGTTTTTCCCGCCGTCAAGTCCAGATTTGTCACCACATGACATGTTCCTTATTGATAAGATGAAGACAACACTTCGCGTTAAGAAACACAGCGATGAGATTGATATCATTGAGGCTGTCACCAAATTCATTGAAGAGAAGGACAATGCATTGTATTTCACTGTCGGCTTCGACTTATTTTATTCGCATTGTAAAAAATGTAATGAAAATGGGGGTGAATATGTCGAAGAAAAGATTTTTTCTTAAATATAAATAAATTTACAAATAATCCAAAGATATTTATATTAATTGGTCCACTTGTCATTTTTGACACTTCGACATGGAGCGCCATTCTATTACACAAAATTGATAAGAAAAGCCGCCTATAACTTAATTAATTATTAGCCATTATCACAATAAACTTTTTGGAAGTGAAAATATTGCAAAAATTATAGAAAAGCATGTCTATCCAGTATCAATGTGACGACTTTTCCTTATTTCAGGTAAATAGTAACTGGAAATTGCAAGTATTACATAACCTCAAAAAGATGTTTTGGAATGTTCACAATTCAGGAATCCCTGAAGAAAATGCGAGTAATGGACGATAAGATCATCTATGCCCTGAATACATCTCTGCCAACGGAATCATTTAGAGGGCAGCAGGATGATAAATCAAAAACATGCGAAGAAATGTTTACGCAATTGCAAAAGGCCCACAATCAGAGGGATGAATCCATCAAAAAGTGCATTCTTGTGACAGCTGAGCAGGTGAAAACGTTGAAGGATTCTCGCGAGAGCCAAAGGGACGATATAACGGTGGACAAGAAATTTAAGGCTGCCCAGAAAAAGGTTTTAAGCATAAAGTTCATTTTTTTCATGTGAGTTAAACAATTTAATTGTTGCAGCTTCGTATTCTTCAATCGGAAATGAACGTTGAAGACATCATCAAGGAGCGTACATTTAAGGTGTTTAATGAAAAGTGTAGGTTTTTCTTTAACATTGAAGCTTTTTCTGGAAAATAGACCCAAGTTGTTAAAAGTATAGTGAAATGTTGGGACTTGTCTAGTTCCTAATCGTATTGCAATTTTTAGAAAGTGAGAGCATTTAATTGTCGAGATTTATTTACATGAAGCGGTAGTCTTATAGTAAAACAATGAGTTTTGTACAAGATTTATAAAATAAAATGTATTTTGTTTGATGTTTAAACAAAAAAAAGTTTCGTCTAAATATATTATTTATTATATATTTTAAATAATTAAATAAAATTATCTCAAACTAACAATTTTCAAAATGAGCCCCCCGCTACGAAATCAGCTTAAGTCGGCACCACTGGCTGATTCATATAAATTATATAATTGCCCTGTCGACTGTCATCCAGTCGCTTCAGTACGCGGTTTACTCAAGAAAGCTTCGCGCATGCGCCCTGCCATCTCGTTTCCCGCAACACACGACGATTGAACGAACCACATCTCAAAATAATTTCTTTTTTTGGTTCTTGTGCTTCTAAAAACTTTGTTCCTACTAAATTAATTGCGATTTATTTGAATTAACATCGGTAAAATGGGTGGAAAATCAAAACAGGCGCATCGCACGAAAAACAATTCAAGGGTAATTAAAATGAAAAGAAAAAAAAAACATTGAAATTATGAAATACCAAAAAGCCCACAAAGACGCGGGGGGAAAAACATTTTAAGGTTGAAGTATGCTAAAATTTTGCCAACACTTTGCAGCCGTCAAACAGTGGCCGAAGTGCGGAATTGCTGGGCTCGACTTTGCCGCCGTTTTCCGGTTTCTCAACAATGGAGGCTGGCATGTTGACAACAGTGCCCGGATTCGCTGGCTTTGATAGTGTCTCTGATGAGCTGGACAAAAATGTTGACATCAACTTTCAATTGGCCATCAAGAAGATGATGAAAAAAGATCCAACCACAAAAATTAAAGGACTCCAGGTTTGTGTGTTGCCGGCTTCCAATTGGACACGAGTAATGAAGTGTTGTTGTTCAATAGGAATTTACGGATCTGGTTAATGCAACGGATGTGGAAGTTATCAAGACAATACTGATTCTGTGGCCGCGATTGTACACACATCTGGCGACGGACGTGGAGCACCGGGTGCGCGAAGGCGCCCAGCAGGCACAGGCGGCCGTCGTCGCCAAAATGGGTAAACATATTGCACCTCAACTCAAGGATATGGCGCCGGCGTGGGTGACCAGTCAGTTTGATACGTACGCACCGGCCGCTAGTGTTGCTGCCAACTCCTTCCATATGGCGTTTCCACAGAATAAAGTGCAAAGTGTTTTGGCGTTCTGTCAGAATGAGATTCTGGAGTACATCTCGGCAAATTTGACAGTCCACACACCGCAAACAGTTTGCAATCCAAAGTAAAAATTATGCAATTTTGGCGGTTCATTGCTTAATTGTCGAATATTTAGATCCTACACATTAGATGAGTGCGAGGGAAAGTACAACCGAGTCGTCATTTGCAGCTTAAGAGGATACAGCCTTTACATAAGCACCTTTGCGGCTGAACTCGCCAATGGAAACATGGACAAACATCGGCTGATTATAACCAGCAGCAAATTTTGGAACTTTAGTAAGCACAAGGAGGCAATGATTAGGTAACAACTCAAACTCTCTTCCAAGCATTTTCGTCAATTAAAAGCTTTACTCTTAATTAATTGCAGGGCGGTTTGGTTCGAGGTGATGGCCACAATTTTGCAGCATGCCGTCTTTTTGCTGGCAAATTTCAAACAGAAACTCATCGACTGCGTCATCGCCAACCTGAATGAAGGCGATCCATTAATTATTCCCCACATTTGGTCTAACCTGCTATTAATTCAAAACAAAATTGAGAACTGGTAAGTGGTAATTGCACAATTCCAAAATCCACTTCAATTCTTAAAAAAAAACTCCTTTTCCACAGGAACGCTACAATAAACTTTGAAAAGAACTTGCTTCCAAAAGTGTACCGAATGCTTAAGTCAGGCGGCGGCGGCAACGGACCCTTGATATTCCCAAACATATTCCCATTTATATCGAAATTTAATAAGGACATTTTAACGGAAACCGCACTGCTGAAGTTCTTCATTGACATCTTTGACAGCTACAAAATCGGTTTGATTCAGATTGGCAACACCGGCCGTTCAGAAGTCTCTGCGCTGTCTTCTTCATTCTATGAGTGCCTCCAATATGCCATGATTCAGATTCGCCTTTCAAATATTATCCCAGACAAGAATGTGGAAGTGGAGCTGATGAAAACGTTTGTCGACAACTATTTGATTGATATCATCAACTTTTCATTTTCGGTGAATTCTCACAATGTCAAATTTATATTTGGCCCAATGAACGCATTGTTCTGTCAGTGGACCCAAAACATCGAAGAGAATCGCCCAATAGTGGCCCACTTTTGGGACCAATTGTTTGATCTGTTTTTGAAGAGCATGGCTAATGAGAACCTTTCAAACACACTGACAGCCCACTATGAGCTGCTGAGCACAATGCGAAAGGGCAAGTCAGTGAAACGCAATGCCAAAGTAACATTCGGCGAGGAGAAATGCGAGGTGGCGAGCGGCAAAACACAGCTGGTCACAACTACTGGCGATTCCCTGTACAATTTAGTGTTAAAAGTGTGTCAACTCTATTTTAAGACAATGGTCGTTCAGAAGAATGACCTTCTCCTCGTTGCTGCTTACAATACACTGAAGCTGTTTCACTCCGAACAGCTATTCTATCAGTTGGCCAAGAAGGATTTAAATGGCTTTTCAAAGAAGCTGTTGAATCTGCTTCAATTCGAGCAGCTGTGCGTCGAACCAATGGTGGATATAATTCTAATGGTGCACTCCTATTTGGAGAGCACGGCTGACAGTATTCAGCTGCTCAATTCTTTACTTATGGTAAGTGTGTTCGCTTAATTAGTCAAAGTTTACGTATGTTCATTACGATCATTGACAGTATCCAGATGAAAAGGTGCAGTACTGGGCGTTTACGCGATATTTGTCACATCCCTTGTGCAATCTACCCCAAATGGAAGCCGTCCTGTCACAAGAGGCTGTCACCCAAATGATCAAATTGTGCGCAGAGTCAGTTGTGGCGACAACAGGCTCCCATGAGTATCTGAATTTGCTGCACAAATGTTTCTATCAAACTGAGGATGGCAAACTCTTGATCAGTAATGAAGCTACCACAGCTGTGTGCTGTGTCTTCATGACGGTGATCACCAATTCACCACGATCCACATTAGTTGACACGTGTGCCAGCTTCCTTGCCCATGTCATGCCAATCGTGTGCAATGATCCGGAGAAATTGGAGCTACAACATGCCTTGTTCCTGTGCCTATTTAAGTTCTCCCTAAGTAACAGCGTGAGTATTTTTAGGATTTTAACAAAATTTTAGAGATTTTTCCAAAGATTCATTTTATTTCAGCCCAGCACCGATGAACAGCATGACGCTTTATGGGAAGTGAGTACAGCCTGGCAGGACATTCTGACCGGTGACGATCTAAAACTGGAGGATTCATTGCTGGATGATTGTGTGAAACTGATACATGCCCGTTTGGACATGTTGCCAGAACTTGGATCTGAGAAGTGTGACGAAATAGCGGATTGTGTCGGCAATTTGGTGATTTGTAATATTCACAAAATTCATCCCGATTATCGCCAGGAGAACGTTAATCACATGCTGAACAAGATCTTTGACTTCCCCAAACTCCCACAATTACTTAAATCGTCAGAGCGAATAACTTTGATTTTGGAAGCCGTCAATGGCCCCATGACGTCGATTGTGTGCCACGACAACGAGTTTGTGGACATCAGTGATCCAGTTGGTAAACTTGAGAGCTACACCATAATAGCTGCGTTCAAGTTGGCCGTCGTTTGGAAGTTAATGGACCCGAAAATGGCGGGAGGTCACAATCCATTCTATGGCTTTTTGGATGAAGACGGCAATCTTGTGCGAAAGACTACACTCAAAGTGCCAGTAGAATGGTTGATGGACGCTGCTCAGTCGTACGCCATTTTCCATACAATGGTCTACAAGTGTGCAAAGGTAATTTTTGGGTATTTTTTTATAAAGGATCAAAAAATTGACTGCTACTTTTGATTCAGCTAACAACATTAACGGAGGAACTTATGCTGGATGGAATGGAACGCTTGGCGATCTTCTGCAATGATATGGCTGATGTGGATTTGATGTCGTTCAAAGATGGATTACTGGACCGCGCTGAGGCTGATGGCAATACATGGGCAAAAGCGGTGTTCTTCCTTAACGATCTGAGGAGTTTGTATGGTTTTAAGGGACTCGTTGAAGTGTGTAAAGATCTGTTAATGGCTGAGAACAAACCAACGCTGATGGATGTTCAGATTTTACAGGTCAGTAATTTTACCTGAAAAAATGTCTAAGATTTTATATTAAAATCGTTTATTGTTCAGGTCGTATCTGGTAAAGTCACTTCTAGAGCCCTTCCCATTGACAATAAACTTCTCGATGCCAACACGGATTTGCTGATTCAGATCTGCACTCTTAGAATTCTGATTAAGAATTACTATAGTGCCCACTTCATGGATGTGGAAGACAAGGAAATCCTTAACATCACCTTCCGCATTATCAACGACATTTCATTGATGGCTAAGAAAGACGCATTGGGTCTTCTGTACAATACGTAAGTTTCTTTTGAAAAATTAAGTGCGTCTTAGAACCATTTTTTACAACGCTATTATTTCAAATCTTTGATTCTCGATTTATCTAAACAACGCCTATTTGTATCTATTCTCTTGTCTCCCCAATGAAAAAGTGGCGCCATTATTTTGGCACATATTTCATTTGTTGCAACATAGAGAACGCTCATGACGATCTATTTTTGTATTTTCTTACAAAATAATATTAGCGCGGCTTTCCCAGAAAATCAATCGGCATCGCTGAAAGATTTTGCGTTTCTTAACTCATTGAGTCATCTTTCTTAATTTTTTAAAAATTTAATAAAAACAAAAACAAAATTAGAGTTTTGTCCAAAAAAAAGGTTTTAACTTTGAACAAATATTTTTTTTAGCTTATTTCTAACATTTCTGTTTTATGATAATTGCACCAATTGATTGGAAGAAAAAATTGTCTAATAACTCGTTTAATATAGAGCGAATATTTATTGAAGTCTTCATTTAATCTTAATTTTTGACCAAAGAAAACCCTTGAAAAACGAACAGAATTGTGTAACGTAAATACAATTAAATTTGGTATCAATTGAAACATTTGTTCAGGTGTTTTGCATATAAAAATGAACTTTAAAAAATAAATTAAACTAATTACCCTAAATTTGATTTTTTTAAAATAGAAATCTCAATGACAAGACAAATGACCAAATTCAGTTCACAATTGAAGT
>JANSTS010000895.1:17881-32912 GCA_026546915.1 Sylvicola fuscatus
ACGATAATATCTTCGGTACGTGAAGCATTTTAAAATAAAGTATTCTAAAAATGTTAACAGAGAAATTTGGTGTAATTAAATATTTTACATTTTACCTACATTAATATTTTGACTTGATTTGGTATTAAATCCACTAATTCGTGACATGTGACCTGAGAATAAAGGACAACAATTCTTTAAGAAACGTTTCCTAATTTCCTATTAAAATGGACTATGGCCAGTCCAGAGTATCCGGGTTTTTAATTTGAGAAAATCGTTCTTAAACGTTTCACTGCGCCTGATGGTTGCTATTTTGGACATCTTTGATTCTTTGTATTTTACAAGTATCTTCTCACCACAAAAGTTATTTTGCCATTGTTCTAAGTCTTTCAGAGGTCCACAGGATTATTTCAAACCAGAAGAAATTCTATATTTTTGGCCATTTCTGTTAAGTTCGTTATGTTTTTTTACATTTCGACAAAAGAATCATGCAAAATGGACGCAGACTACAAAGAAAATAAATTGATGATCATTGGGACATACAACCAAGATTACAGGCGATTGCACCGGGAAATACAATGCAAGCAAACAGCGGGCGCCGATAAACAATCACTGCCTACCTTGCCATATTCACTCTGGAAGTGTGACGGAAGGAGCGGATGACCCCTGAAGTGTTAATTTTCCGCGTGTTAAACTCTAACATGGAACTAAGTGGTAGATAAAGCGTGGACAAAGTAGTTTATAAAAGTGTTAACGGTGACCAGTTTAGCCACAAAGTCTTTGGAATTGTTAGCAGCACTAACTTGCTTCTACGATGAATTTTTTAATTGTGTTAATTGTTTGCGTGGCAAAGGTTCTATCCCATGAAGCGAAGTTATACCCTCCAATTGGAGGTGGTCGCATTGTGGGTGGTGTGACATCTGACGCTGGTGAGGCTCCCTACCAGATTTCAATGCAGGGAAGATATGGCCACAGCTGTGGTGGTGCAATTATCGGAGACAGATGGATCGTTTCGGCAGCTCATTGTGTAATCGGGTATTTACTCAAAATTTATCCGTTAATCTTTCGAAACTCACTCGATTTTGTGGTATGTAGAAAAAAACCAGACGCCATTAAAATTCTAGTTGGAACAAGGACTCTTGACAATCTTACTGACACTGGAATGTTTTATTATCCAGATCTTATTCGGATTCACGACCGGTTTGAATATAAAATCCGTTATTTTTGATTTATTTCATAATTCTTAATGTTCTTAAGCTATAATAACCCGCAATACCACAATGACATTTCCCTAATTCGCATGAATACAACCATTAAAATGAACAAGAATGTCCAGCCGATTGAATATTCGGAAAACTGTGTGCCAAATGATGCCATCATCAAACTGACTGGCTGGGGAAGATTGACGGTAACTAATGATCAGAATCAATTGATTTTTTACTAATTATTAAGAATCATGTCTGCAAAGGTGAACGGCATCATTCCAAACGTGCTGCAAAAGATTAATTTAGGCTATTTAAATTACACCGAGTGCAGGAAACGCTTTTCGAATGATCCGGATGTAGACATTGGGCATTTATGTACTTTCAACAAGGAAGGACAAGGCGCTTGTAACGTAAGTTTTTAATCAAAAAATATTTGGAAATTGTAAATTGATTGTGACGAGTTTGGATTTTGTGACATAGGGAGATTCAGGTGGGCCATTGGTCTACAATGACAAGCTTGTTGCTGTTGTCAACTGGGGAGTTCCGTGTGCTAGAGGATTTCCGGACGCGCATGCGAGAATTTCTTACTATCATGATTGGATTCGAACCACAATCAACAATGACAGTGAAATGTAAAAGTTCTAACTGACTAATAACTAACTAACTAATAATTAAGATTTATCAAACAATAAAAGGTATTTTTGAAGATATAATTTTTTACATACAGGATGGTCTTTAGAGATTGTTGAGATATGAGATATCTTGGAATCCCATATGCAAGCAAAAGCGGCAATTGTTTGTGTCTATGCCAATGTGAGAAGATTCAAATTCAATTAAGACTTTAATTTCAGGTGAAAAGCTAGAGAGGTCTCCGTATCCATAATATCATTGAGACTATTCTAATTGGTGTTTCTCGAAAACTATCGAGAACTGTCAGGTGACCTGTAACGAGATTAGTTATGTTGCAGCCGCTTGAGATTACTGTTACAGGTGAGCTTTCTGTCTAATGTACACCCAGATATTTCACATGATTGCTTAACATCCTCCAATAGATTAATTGACTTTATGATTATGCTCCTTCTTCTCGTAAAGGCAACTAGTGTGGTTTATAGTGGGTTGATTGTCAGGCTATGATTTTAGCACTATTTTCAAAATATGTTCAAAGAATTTGCATACCGATCACCAAGAAGTGGCGTTAAAACTCTTAAAATGAAAATCTTTTGTCGGCAGTGCTCCAAACAAAAGATTGACAAAATTATAAGGAATTAAAATATTTATAAAATAAGTAAGAATTTGGTAAACGTAAGTCACTTTAAAATCTGCCTGTATAACCGGTTTTGATGATTATTATAAATTTACAAAATAAGTGATGTAATTGAAAAAAAACACATTAAATATAATTTCAAGGCCATTACTCATGACCTTCAAATTCAAGTTAAACACATGCGTCACAAGGTTTAAGGTCAAATAACGTTAAGAAACGATATTATAAGTGCTTACTTACTTCTATTTGCATGATTGCTTATGGTATGATTATATGACGAAACAATGACAACTCATTTCAAGATTTATGATTAGTCATACTACGAGTTAAAGGACTGATAATTTTTCTTAAATATAATTTTGTTGCTGATAACATTTCTTTAAGTGCTGAAATCCATTCAAATACTTCTACAATCAGTAGTCCAAGTACAATATAACAATTAACTTAGCCACTTGCAATACGCGAAACAGTCGCTGAGAACGGATTGGTCTTCTCGTTGTCGTCATGAACATTTCATTCAGTGGAGTTTCGGCTATTGTTAAGAAGTGTTGATGCCAGTTGTTCGGCTCGCGTTGCTAATTGACGCTAATAAAGTGCAATAAATTGCAGTGAATTTCAATTATTAGCTGTGTGTTTTTTAGTGTCGTAATAAATAAAACAACAAAAAATTGTGCTAAAATGCCTTCTGCCAGTGTGCGACAGAGGAAAGTGAGTTACGAAAAGCGATATCTTATACGAAGTATTTTCTCTAAGCATTCGCAAATGTGCATATAATGTTTTCATGTGTGGATCATTAAATGACAGTTTATTCCATGAAGGTTTAGTCGATACGTTATCAGCTGTGTTATCTTATCAGCACTTTAAGTTAGTGCACATGTAAAGATACACGACTCAGACAAATTTGTTACGAAATTCTATTTTGTCTTTGCTTTTTGTTTTCTCTTTTCCTATCTCTATAGCAATTTTGTGTACATGCGCGATTGAACCGCTAAAACGAACCGGTTCAACTTGACGTTTGCAATTGTAGCCAACTTCAGCCGCCCAACCAATTGTCATAATCAGCTGTTCGTTTAGAAATAAACATATCAATTTAGATTTTTTCAGTGAAGTCGTTTTTTTCCAATGGCGTTTTGTTGCGAAAAATTCTTGTTTCATAAATTTTGCAGCAGCTAATTAGTCAAATTTAATGTAATTCTTGGTTGAGGTATAGTCGTAGATAATTATAAAAAATAACGCACAAAAAAGTTTTCAAAGTGAAACAGTGGCAAACACTTGCCAAACGTGGCGTTCCTATAAATGGAAGTTGAATATGAATTGGTAAATATTTATTTGCGCTCATCTGCTTTAATGTGTATTGTCAGTCAATTTAATGGTTTGTTAACAATTCATTTGTTTAAATACATAATTTCATCTTAGTTGTCAGGTGTTTTTTGTGTCGTTGAGAAAATATAACTTTGTAGCTTTCGTTTCTTATGGATCTTTTAAAATTGGTTTGCTTCGTTAATAAAGCTTTTATATTTAATCCTAATAATTATTACAATTTTTTAGCTCCTTCAGAATGGCGACAAAGATCGTCCAACGACGCACATCCGCCGAAAACCACCCTCTAAGACGAGTTCAAATCAAGGACTCAAATCATCATTCCTTTGCCTCATCATCTGTGTAGTTCTGCTAGTTGTATTTTTTGGTATGTCAGAATAACGGTTGTTTTTTTTTAATAATTTAGTTTTTAATTTAAATTTTGACAACGGAAAAAATTGTCGTTTTAAAAGAAATTGTTTTGTAAAAGTTATTAATTTCTAAAAATGTTATTATGTTGTGTTTTGATCTTAACCTTTAAAGGTTTTATAATAAAAGTCCTTTCTTTGATATAATAATAATTTTTTCCATTTTAGCCATGTACACTGACGCATTCTTCCCGATTGTTGACCGAATTGCCATTCAACTTGGCTATCGCGAGCAACAATACGCCATTGTGATAGATGCAGGCTCCACCGGAAGTCGTGTCCTTGCCTATGAATTCCATCGAGGTTATCTCGATGGTCGACTGGTATTGGATAAGGAACTGTTCAAGGAACTGAAGCCAGGTCTCTCTTCATTTGTCGACAGTCCGCAAGATGGAGCAGCCAAAATAAACGAACTTCTTGATATGGCTAAAAATTTTGTGCCCGAAAGTATGTGGCCACAAACCCCGCTCGTATTAAAAGCAACGGCCGGCTTGCGCCTGCTGGATCCTGCTAAAGCTGATAATCTCCTAAATGCGGTGAGAAAGTTATTCGCCTCGTGCGGTTTCCTTGTCGACCAAACGAATGCTGTAGAGATAATGGATGGTACCGATGAGGGCATCTTCTCGTGGTTTACAGTAAACTTCCTACTGGGTCGTCTGAGCACAAGGAACACTGTAGCTGCGCTCGATCTGGGTGGTGGCAGTACTCAAGTGACATTTGTGCCCAAGGAAGCACAATTGTATGATGGATTTATTCATAATGTGCCCACATTTAACGGCCATCTGGATGTTTTTACACACAGCTACTTGGGATTGGGGTTGATGGCGGCCAGACACGCCGTCTTTACCAGTGGATACAAGAAGAATGACACAAAATTGGACAATGTTTGTGTTAACTCAATTGTTCAGCACAAATTGTTTTCTTACGGCGGCGTTGATTATTTTGTTAGTGGAAAGGAGAACAAAAAGTCGCAGGATAATCCGATTGTTGATTTTGATGCGTGTCTCGAGGTAGTTCGTGATATTGTTCTGCCGCTGGTTCAACCAAAACCGATCACATTGAAGCAGCATCAAATTGCGGCGTTTAGTTACTATTTCGATCGTGCCACCGAGAATGGTCTGATTAATCCCTTTGATGGAGGTGAGATCAATGTGGAGGAGTTTGCGAAACAGGCCAAAGATGTTTGTGGAATAGCTAATACAGACCAACCGTTTATGTGCTTCGATTTGACTTTCATAAATGTTTTACTGATGGATGGATTTGGATTAAAACCACAAACACAATTGAAGGTAAAAAAGTCTTAATTTTTCTTATCTTGGCATTTAAGTAAAATGTTGTTCAAACAAAGAAATTTTAAAGTTCCGGCCGATTTCATAAGAATTTTAACAATTCAAAAATGTTTAAAAAAAAGTTAAGAATAAGTCGGTCTGATGTTAAATACCATCGGAATCTTAAAATTTGGCGAATTTTTGTATGTTTGTTCAATTTTTTCTTTTGAATATAGCAACTTTTTACTAAAATCATGTACAAATATTTAATTTTCAGCTACATAAAAAGATTGATGGCCACGAGATATCATGGGCTCTGGGCTGTGCTTACAACATTCTCAACGCAAAACCGAAAAGTTAATTTTTTACTCAAATGTACACGTGCAACCAAAATCGCAGCTTTTTATAAAAAAACAAACGAATCATTTGTTTAGGATTTTTTTTTATTAATTTTGATAAAAATATTTACCGGTCCACACTTTTCTGAACCAAAAACATCACAAAATGTAAATAGACAAATGTAATTAATTATTTACTTCCTGTATACATACAAAATCACATCGTTTACTGTCCGTTTAAAGACTTGAACATAAATTTATGCTTTTATTTTTCATAATGAAACATACCCCCCAAAACATGCTAACCAATATAGAAGCTAACTAAATCCTAATAAGAAGATCATTAAAAAGTGCCTTTTTCGAAATGATTCGGTATAAGTTTGGTATGTAAATGTATATTTTTACCACGCACTTTTTTAACCGTGATTTTTTTTTATAATTGTAATCTGTGCAGCTGTAAATCAAGTAATTATTATCACTCGATCAGCAGTTATACCCATTCAAGACACCTGTTATCTTAATGTTGTGATTAGATTTAATAACCTGCAGTATAATTTAAAAATCAAAAAAAGCAATTGATGGATGTTTTACCTCATTAAGCTTAAATATCGTCAAATTATAGTCAATGGATTCATATTATGTGTTTTATCGATGGTATTTTACAATGTTTAGTCATAATTAGTATTCCAAAATAAGTGTATTTTCAATGTGTGTGTGTTTTTAGGAAAGTAATTGTCTCAGTGGAAACAAGACGTTTCCGTTTAATATATCAAAATATGCCATTTTTGGCTGCAAATCATATCAAAATAAATGTTGTTGGATATTGTACGGTGTAATTATTTTTTTTTTTATAACATAAAATCTTTTGAGTGTCAATGCAAACCTTTTTTTTAGAATTTGTAAATATCAAATGAGTTTTTGTTTTCTTTCAATCTTTTGATATTTTGCATCAATCTTCTACTTTGTGGCTGATTTTAATGAAGCTTTTCAATATTTCTATGCATTTCAAGGTTATTGGAAACAATTCTCTATGATCAGAAACCGTTTACGAAAAATAAATATTTTAACAGAGTTTTTTTTAAATCTTTTTAATTGAATTTTCTTTAACGAGAAGTTGAATGAATGTGAAATCTTGCAGCGACCCTTCCAGCTTACTGTTTTATACATTTGCAATTATCCATATGTTTCCTTATGTCAGGTTCTTACTCTTAAATTACAGGTAAATTTTCAACTCAGTCCCAATAATCAAACAAAAGATTTCCATTTAATCGTCACAGTTTAAGTGGCGTTTAGTGATGCGATGGACGCGCATTTATGCTGTGGCAATTAACATTTAATCTCGGACATTCATTCAATCGAAATAAAATAATGTCACATGCAATGGACACATCATGCACATTGCACATGCGTTAATTCGTATATACGATAACATTTACCTGGACTGTGGTATAAGTGTTTACACAAAGTTCCACCATCCTCATTAAACAATATTATATTATGCATTTCAATTTAGCACACAGAAAATTCACTAATTCATGTTGCAACTTTTGTGCTTTCGTACTCCTGGTCCTCTTTAGAAGCATCTGCCAATGGATAAAAAGTTAATCAGTTGGATTGATTAATAAAAACAGAATTTTTTTTATCAAATTCCAAAGAGAAACGTATTTTTCATCAGTTCACGTTAGTCAATGTTTGTCGAACTTTGGTTGGCCAGCGTTTTTCATTTAACATTTATGTATTCGTAACGAAATCAACGTATTATTCTTGGGATGTCAAAGATGGTTTGGCCAGTTAGTGTAGGTTTAATGATTTATTTTCATGTTATCACATTAAATTATTCATTGAGTTTTTTTGCACTTTGATTTGTTGCTTGTCACATTAAAACAAAAAGGATCAAACAGGCACGAGTTGAATTATATTATTTGCAAGACGTGCTACTTGTCATTTGGCACCAACTTTATAATCACGATGTCTGCCACTGAATTGCTGTGTCGGTAATAAGACATTCTATACAAAAAAATAAAAGACAGAAAAAGGAGATAAATTCGTGTGGGTCAGATGCATAGACGGTACCGTGATTAATTTGTTTGTTGTTCATGTCCGCGAGTCCTTTGCGCTGATGAATATGCAAATTAATTTTTTTTCAAATGGAATTCATAAATTAATATGATCAATGCAACATTCGCATTCTTCCACGATTGAATTGATCAAGGAACTGAAAAGGAATTTTTTAACAAAAAGTTCCGCGTTTCGCTTAATTTTTATTTCTTTTATTATTTAAATGCTTTAATATTTGATGAAACGCTCAACTCCTTCATAATTCAACATTATTCCGCACCTTTTGCACATTTCTTCATCGTAGACCCGTCTGATTGTGGAAGTTTTATAAGAAATATTGTTCTCTATTAACTCAATTACATAATTAGCAAGTTCAGCTTCTGGTGCATTAAGAAATATAGCGACGTTAATCCAGTGTAGTTTCGCTTCTCATCTCATTGCTGTAAATCCAGTCAAATAACATAATCTACTTACCATAGTTAGCAGCGTTCAGTTTCTACCCGGTACCTACAAATGTTTAATCTTTAATTTGTTCTTCACGGCAGGACGTAAATTAATTGGCATTTATGTTCATTCATATAGACAAAAAATTATAACTTGCTGAATGCCAATAATTTTTAATTTTTTCTTTCGTCTATTTCATACAATTCTCATTTTATGTTAAACACTTTAATAATATTTTTCATTTAATTTAAAAAGAAAACAATTTTTAGAATTAGTTTATTCAGTTGTAACTATGGTATCACAAAAGTAAACATAGAAAGCAGAGCAAAGCTTATTTTTTCAACCAATTTTTTTTATAACAAAAATAGTTTTTTAACCTTGAAGGAATTTTTTCTCATTAAAACCTACAATAATTATTAATCATTTTTTTGATGGATGGATTAGTTCTCTTTTTGTTAAACTTGAATTTCATTCATTCATTAGACAAATATTTATCATACGCTCATTCTATGACCTTTTTAACAATAAAAACGGTTCATTTTTTAACGATTTTTTTATTTTAAATAATTGGTTGTAATACCATTTTTTTCTGAATTTTAGACAAATTAATAATATACAAATAGAACTAAACATTTTTATTATTACCTTCCTACTGTCCACTCGAGCTTTAATTTGTGCTGTTTAGTGGTTGATAATTTTATACAATACACGTAAAAAGTGCTGAATATGCCAAAAAAAGTAATCATTATAAACTTTATTAAGCTATGTTTATAGTATATGAGAAAATTATAAAAATATATTGAAAATTAAAAATGATCTATAAAAGTATATGAATTTTAGTTCCGTATACACTTTCTCCACTGATTTTCCGTTTAGAGCAGGTCAGTACAATTTTTTCTCTTAATTATATTTATAGCACTAATACGATTATAAGGTTCAAAATATGTAATTTGATAATTAAGTTTCCCAAGTATAGAGTAAAATATGATTTTGAAATAAAATTTCCCTAATTAGTTGAATATTCTTAAAAAGCTGTAAATTGGTAAAAATTGTATATTATAAATCGCGATGCAGCGAGACAAATCTAATGTACACTCGTACATGTTTATTTCAGCGAACATGTAATACAATGCAATTTCAATGACTTGCAGTGCACACTCTCATACACGCATTCGGGTTGCATTCAATGCACGATACATAAAATTATGTAAGCGTGCTTGACGCAAATTCAATTAACGATACTTCCCTATTAATATTCAAGTAGTGCTGCAGATGAACGATCAAGTACTCGAATCTCGAACTGAATTTCATGGTAAAAAATAAAAAAATAAAAAAAAAAGAGTCATAATCTGCGTGGCACGAAACATAGCAAAACGAAA
Source organism: Sylvicola fuscatus (assembly GCA_026546915.1). Classification (NCBI taxonomy): domain Eukaryota; kingdom Metazoa; phylum Arthropoda; class Insecta; order Diptera; family Anisopodidae; genus Sylvicola; species Sylvicola fuscatus. Next base: position 27,544 of record JANSTS010000895.1, read on the forward strand.
TACATAATTTGATTCAAACTTTGAAATCAATAGAGTAAATAATCAGTGCACGATTAAAAGCACTTTGAACGTTCTGCAAACATGGAGGTAGCTCAATGAGGCCATAAATTTACCCTTGTTGTGAAAATCGCATATTTTCTAGAGAAAAAAGAATTAAAGTTCAATTTTTTTTGTGCAGCAGGTACATAATGAGATTAGCTATTTACCTTTGACGAAAGCTCTTTCATTATAGTTAGGGGAAATTTTTAAAAGTACATTTTAATTTAAGTTATAATGAGTTGTTTAAAATAATAATTTGTTTGGATTTATATTGGTAATACGAGTAGCGTTAACAATAGAAAAGCTTTTTCCGATTTTATGAAGAATTCTCAAGGGGAGCAGGTCATGGTCAATGGTTATTAAAGAAATATTTTGTTTAAAGAAATGCAGACTATTTGCAGAGTATTTTTTTTTTTAAATAATTGAAAGAATAATAATTTTACAACTCTTATCATAATTAATTATGTCAAAACAGAATGGAATATTTTATGAGGATTTCAATCCGATGTCCTTTTCATCATGATTCATATTACCATCTAAATTAATTAATTATGTGCTTGGAGTCGAAAATTTCCTACTAGAAGAAGTGAATACGAGCTTTGCCCAAAAAAAAGACAGATACCAAGATTACAAGTTTTTTCCAGCAATTAGATGGATAAAAAATATAGTACCAAAAATATATCGGACGGCAAATTTTCTCACCCCATAATTGGGTTTAAGGGATATTGCCCATTGACATTGGAAACTTCGCTAATACTTCGATCCTGTTAAGTAATTTTACAAAAGCCAATTTATATATCAACATAAAGTAAATACAATTACAAAGTACAAAAAGGCTGTACAAGACTTTAAATGAGCAAGTGAAAAGGGTCCTTAAAGCTGGCAAAGGACGTAGCTTTTAAAAATCCTAAGTGAACGTCATATATGTACAATGAACAATGCACACACAGCAAGACATTAGCGAAAGCTTACAAATGGCGACACCAGCCAGCCAGCCAGCCAGCAGCTGTTCTTTCTGTTTGCTCAGCACTGCATCCTTAACGATTCCCCTTCAGCATTTTATGCGCTCAATCCACATGTTCGCACAAACAACGCCGCGACGCGTCGCGCCATTCAACTAAATGGATGGGCGTCGTACACCTTATCAGGTTATCACACCAACGCAACTTGTGAACGTGATAATACAACATAGAGCTGATGAGCGAGGGCAAACAATAAGGGAGAAATAAAAGTGGCTATGTGGACTATATATGGCATCTAGCACCTGTTGCCCATTGAGATTTCATTCTTTCTGGCTCTGCGACGGTATACTTTGTCTTGTAGCCGTGTGGTGGGTGCAGTTTTTGTTGTGCCTCCATCCCAAACAAATTTGTACACTTCCCTTGAGTGTCAAAAAATGAACTGGAACGTGACGAGAGGTAACGATCATAACCTACATTTAGCGCCTAAGGACAACAGAAAAAAAAAAAAACAGGAAACGGTTACCAGCTTGGAAAGTATATGGGTATTGTTAAGTTTAAGATGTAAGGAAGAGGTAGCACAAAGTTATACGTTCGTGAAAGCAAATAAGTGTCGCGCTTTAGTGCTTTATTAGTCGCATCACACATGCAGGCTGCACTTATGTGTGCAGATAGGCAAGATGCAAGTGTTATGTTTGCTGAAATGAATGCACTTGTGCTGTGTTTTCGCATCGTCTGTACCTGATTGCCTACTTCAAGCTGCAATTACACTGATTACATGTGCTAAGCACTAAGCAGTCGACCAATATACGAGTAATTCGTGTGTAAGTAGTTAGTTGGTATGCAACATTTGTCTGTTTGTCGGTGTGCTTTTCTCAGTTCTGTAGTGTTTTATTGTTGCAACATCAGGTTTCAAGTAATTCCAGGCAATTTATGCTGCACTAATGGAAGCGGCTTCTTTCCTTTACCAAATAGAAACATCGTTGGATTTAGTTATGGCATCACATGCAGCTTATAAGTGCGTTGGAAGTCGTCCAAATTGAGTCGAGGCCAAACACTTTCTTTGAAACTGCATATGGCCATATGCATGGACTTTAATCAAGTTGTACTTCTTGCTTGAACAGTGCTACTTTTCACATTTCATTTCTTATCTGCTTGTTTTGGGGTATGCTGTCTGTTTGATTTATTAAGATTTCAGTTGTTTCTTAGAACAATGTATACATACATACATTCTTTGTTATGTATATATCCAGTTCTTGACTCACATAAAAAGCAGAAAAGTTTAATGGTAATGCTACTCAATCCTTTTTCTGATAAATTAATTTCGGCCAACCAAAACATTATTTAAACTTAACGTAAAGATTTGCCACAACAAAAAAAAACGGTTTAAACAAGCATTCTTATTTCATGTAATACCGCGGCTAATCTAATGATTGATTCCGAGCTGAATTTTTAATCATCCTGTTGACCGATATTCAGCCATTTGAATAATTTCGTAGGGATCATTTTAAATCCGCCTCCTGTTTGACCTTTTTGCTGTCGCACAAGACCTTCGTCATTGTTTGGTCAATATTCTCGCCAGTTTCATGTAATTCAATCCGGTCGCATCTTTAGTCAGGTTTATTGAATCCATTGCGTATTTTTTTTTTATCATTGCTCCTTATACGCCGACAGTAAATATTTGCTTTTCATTTTATCCAATATTTACCGTTTTGTTGGAGGTCTTTGTCCTTCTGCTAGACGCTTCGATATTCTACCCTTGTTGAGTTTTTCAATTAACTAATAATTTCTGCCCAATCTACTTTTTGCAACCTTTCCGTATAAATAATTAATTGAATTACGTAATTAAATGATTGCAGAGGATGTTTATTGAGGTGTGATAGATATCCTTATTAGATATTTGATGCAATCCATTTATTATAATGCCTAAAATATATTTTTAAATTAAGTTTTTTTAATGCATGCAAGATGTTTAACGATTTTTCGCATTTAGTTGAATTGATTTAAAAAAATATTCAAAATGTCTTTAAAATATAAAATAATTAAGTCAAATATGAGTAACAAAATTTTGTAGATTCGTTTAAAACAATATTATGTCCATTATGAATTGTTTAACAAATTCTTTGGAAATATAACTTCATGGTAGAATTTATTCTAGTTTTTCGACAAGCTACTTGGTAAAATGATGAAGTTGAATTTTGCTTTCAAATTGTATCGATCATTTCATATTTGAAGGTTACTTATAGTGGTTTCTTCATAAATCTTTAAATATTTTATCTTGCTTTGTCTTTGTTGGTCGTTTTTATAAATATTGTACAACAAGGGATTTTTCTTTCGTTTTTATTTTTCATCACATAGAAGTGTTTGTTTCGAAGAATAATAATAGTAGAATATAATAATATTATATTAACAAACTTTTCCAATAAATGTAATGAAATGAAAATCTGTCCAACCTTGTTTGGACTGAATGTTTTTTAATTCTATTTTTCTTAACCGTTTTAATATAGTTGTAAGTTAAATATATTCAAAATATTGTTACAATGTAAAATTGTTCATTAAAAACATATCTGTAATATTTGTTCTCGTATAATAAATAAATAACTAATTTTATATGTTATAAATAATTGATAGTTATTGATAAGGTCGTATAATTTGATTCTGATTTGAAATCGATGAATAGTTAAAATTTCTTGACACTGTATTTTCTGTGTTTTACAACATGTTACATACAATCAAATATTTATTTGGATTCATTTATACAGTTGCCACCGATTTCCAATTCACTTTACCTGTAATAAAATATTAGTATATAAAAATAAATGAAGGTTGTCATATGATAATAAATACATTTGGTCCCTGTAGTGTACGCCTCTGCTCGTACTCGCAGATATAATTCATAAATTGCTTCAGTGACATTATTGGCATGACAAATGACAACCGCATGAATCAAAATGTGTATACATTTAGATTTATTTGCATTGGATTTGAGGTTCATCGCGTTGACAAGTAAGAAATCAACACGAAACCATCACTACCCATTACGAAACAAATTGAATCCATTGATATCAGATTGTCTGCATAATCCATATTGCATTTGGCAAGCAACTGGTATATTTTTATATTCGTATACATAAGTAAGATGGTAGGGAAGTAAAACGGTACAAACGGCTAACAATAAATATTGAACGTGCCATGCTTGTCTTTCACAGAATAAGAGATGTACTCGTATAGTCGAATGCCTAAACTGTATATATTGAAGATGGTATAAAATCAATCGCTTCAAGGAACATTATTATTCACTTGACATAAGTAATTCTCATAAACAACTTAAGCGAAAACGGAAAAATCAATGGTACATTCACTGCTTCCAACTGTCGTCTTTGCTGTGTACGGCGAAATATCCTCAGAGCTTACCAGCAATCACGTTTTTATTATATTTTCAAGTCAATTTTTCCAACCATTCCTCTTCAACAACCGCTTCCAGTTATTTTATTTTGTATCCGTTCAAAGACCGGGGCACTAATATGTATTTATATATACATTTTTATTAACATAAAGCTGCAGGTGACTTTAAAGTTTTTAAACACTCAAGCGTTGCCAACTTTAAGCGTCCAATTTAAGCCAGTAAATGCAAACATAATGTGTCCATGTATGTGTAAAGAGCACTGCAAGTTTACACGTATATCGATTAAATTTCATCTCCAGTTATTTTCATTGTGGTAATTCAAGAAATCTGTCGTTGGTATCAGTAAAATAAGGCTGGATGACTTCAAGAAGTGTACACAATACAAATAGGATTGATGTTTCGTTTTCGTATCATTCAGTCTTTCTGGGTATTTCCTTAAGATTATATTTATAAGGAATTCTCCTCTGTCGGACACAGCAGTTGCTTTTCTAACTTCTGTCCATGCTGCAGACTTCTGCCACATTTAAGTGTATTCGATATAAGATTTTTAGTACTGCATTCGGATATAGAATTTTCCATTTAAAAATTGTAGAAACGAAAGGAAATGTATGTATCTCGTTGCGAAACGTACCTATACTCGCTTATGTAACCAACAACATATTTACCGTCAGCGGATCTAAATATACTCAGAGCTCATTTCCGTTTATCACATTTTGATTTCCTACATGTAATAAAAAAATCAGGAATTTTACTGCGCTTTTACAACGTGTTATGGAACTGAGAATGTAATTTTAATAAAAAGGTGCAGAATTTATTATATAATTAAAAAGAGAAATTGTTCATTATTTAATTAGGTTTATTAGTCTAAATGAGATTCAAATCTGGACTTTTTTAGAATCGGTTGCTGAATTTTAGGATTACACGTCTTCACATATCCCCGAGGACAATTATCTATTAGCGATGTA
>JANSTS010000906.1:0-32900 GCA_026546915.1 Sylvicola fuscatus
TCCATTTTGAATCGCCCATTTTAGAAACTTACATAAACAAAGGTCTTAATTAGTAATTAAAAGTACATTCGCAAAGTGATTTTTTCGTTCTTAATGTGTTTTGATTTTCTCATAAAAATTTAACGACTTCAGAAATTGTTTGAGTTGTAATTAAATGGAAAGACATTACTCCACGTGTCGTCTATCCAGTATGTGTTTTTTAGTCGATAAACTCGCGTTTTATAGTTTTAATAAAACAATTTATATTGTAAATTGTAAAACATTTTTCGTCACGAGTCAAAATCCCAGTTATGTGCCAAAATTATGTTTTATGTTTTTAATATTTTTAAACAAAAACAATGAACACCACCGTTGTTGTAAAGGTCAAGCGTGGTTTTCAAGACCAACATTATTTGAAATAACTTAGAGCGGCACAGCAGTGCAAGTAAGCTTATTTACACTTTGAGCCAATTTAATTAACAATGATTAAGCTCATGTGCGCAAATATTAGGAACGTTTACACATTGTTTCATCTTTAACGAACTAATTAATAAATGTTTAAAAATTGTTTATTCTTGGACAGGCCTGCACAAAACTGATTGCCAGAGTAATTATTTATCAATTGGAAATATTTGCTTAAGCCTGACATTAATTGCAAACGTTTTCGTTTCTTAATTTATCAAATGTGTGTAAAAACTATAAAACAGGCATTTTTATATATTTTTCACGTATGACAAACAAACTGCAATTTAAGTAATACAATTCACATTTTTAATCTTATTCCGAATTGAATATTCCCTTGCATGTTACATTCTTTACAATCATACAATTTCTTGGGCGAAAATCATCACAATTTGTTTTCCAGTTCAGTGATAAAAAAAATATAATAAAAAACAATTTTTGTCTTACATACAGAGTTTTGCTATAAACATATCTTTACATCGCCTTTGTTTTTAAAAGTTTTGCATGCATTTTTATCAATCTAATTCTGATTTTAATAAAAAGAACGTCAACTAAATAAAATTATTTAACTAATTATAGTTATATTATAATTATATACAGGATATTTTCCTTAACATTACGTCCTCTTTGTTCGATAGCCACTTGATTTCTTTCTCACGATTGAGTGTTTTCAGTTGTGACTTGTGATTCAGATTCAATTTAATACTTTCCAATTCGTCCGTGATGACTCCACTACTTGGAATTTCCCATTAACTCGTAAAACATTTTCACAACCGCTCCTTCACTTTAATTCCGCTCCTGAAATAGGTTCCAAGCTTTCTGCTACTGCCCTAGTCTTTTCACGTTATACTTTTCAAAGCAAGACAACAATAGAATTCCTCCATTTTAGGTAATGGCCAGTTTCAATCTCTCACAGACTAAATAATGAATAATTACAAAACACTTATGTGAATTGTGTGCAGCACTGTGAGATCATAATATTTTATGTCACGAAGTGACGCAATGGTGTTAAGTTCATGTGGCTTTCGCTGTTTTCTTTTCTTTATTAAATGTTTGTACATGTAATTGTCGATCCAAAAAATCTATAAGAAACGTTTTTTATTTTTAAATTAAAATTAACATTTGCTTTATTGTTTTATAGAAGCGGCTGGAAGTGGTTCGGCCGACGGTACATGCCCATCAGATGACTTAGAATGCAACAACAATCTGCAGGATCGTCTTGGAATGGAAGCAATACGTTCATTGCATCGACAACTTGATGACGATGACAATGGAAATATCGATCTTGAAGAGTCTGATGATGTAAGTTTAAAGCTGCATTATAATTTTATTCATTTATGTATGGCTTTTAAAAGTGAAAGTAAGTTTTACTAATTTGAGATTCGTTTATTAATAAACATATTCAAACAATAATACATAGTCAAAATTATATAAAAAATGTAATTCAATTAGTTTGAGTTCAAATTGTCGTCGTCTAAAAAACAAAATTTTGAAAAATTATTAAGAATTTTATTTATTAAACAAAGACGAACAAACGAGATTCATATATATATTTTTATCATATAACTTTATCGCTCACGTTGTAAAGAGTATTTAGTCATAAACTTTAAAAAAAAAGTTATGGCAAAATTTCCTGTGTAACCAAACTCAATTGGTGGGTTTATCTAACGTATGCACAAAAAGTGCATTATAATGAATAATCGTATGATTATGGGTTTCAATATGTATAATTATATTCGTAGTTTTTATATCGTTTTTTTTTTTAGTATTTAATATTTTAAATAATTATAATTAAGTAAGTAAGTATTAATTCATTTACCGACATAATAGGAGGTAATATGAATTTCACAATTAAAGAAAAAAATTGTTTAACTTTTTTTGAGAGTGAAACTGTAAATGAACATAAGAAAGTGTAATAAATACGGAAAAAGATTTAAAATAATTTACCTTAAGAAACAATTAAAAAGATTCAGCCCTACATTTTACAAAAATATTTTGAAGTATTTGGCCACAGTTGTACTTTGTGCGAATATAGAATCAAAGAAATTCTTTCCCTTATTACCATCATAAACAACTTGATATTTTTTAACTCAATATTTTCAGTTTTACAGTCTTGTTACGAAATTTGTGTTTTTTTTCGCAAACTAATTTTAATTTTAATAACAAAATACACGAATCAATGAAAATATGTTTTCATCATGACGAAACTGAAAATCTAAATTCTAAATTTAGTTTTCTTAAATATGAATTGGTTTCAATTTACAAAATTGATTAAGTAGTAAATGGTGATATATCGAATTTTGAATTACAATACATATCATGCCTAGCTCAAAAAATACTAAAAAGTTTACGCTTGCAAATGAAGAGAAGCCGTTAAACTTCGGATTCTTCGAAAATTAAATTAGTTGTCACGACAAAGTCGAACCGCCGATTGTTTATGCAAAAAGTTTTAATGGAGGCGTTACTGAGACACAAAAAACGAAGACCAAGAAATTTAAATTTTTATCGCATGCACATACATGATTGACATTAATGACTTTCGTCGAGTTAATCGATACATTAATGGTTTTACACTTATACGAATACATGTCTGTTTACTAACTCTTAGCATGTTATACTTTATAATGAATGAATTTGTTTGCATTTAGTTTCTCAGAGAAGAACTGAAATACGAGGCTGGATATGAAAAAAGACACAAAGCTTTCCATTATAATGATGACATGCAAATATCCGTCAAGGAGCTGTGGGAAGCCTGGCTGAGGTCAGAGGTAAATATTTCAAATTTTTGTATTTTAATTACACATTTAATGAAAAATCTATTGAAACCATTGTTTTAATTTAATTAGGTTCACAACTGGACTGTTGAGCAGACAACTGACTGGCTCTCTCAAAGTGTTCAGCTGCCGCAATATGTAGAAATATTCAAGAATCATAAAGTCAGTGGAGCTGCGCTACCAAGGCAAGTAGTAGCCTTAAAGTTAATACACAAGCACAAAGTCGCTAGCCTTAACAGTGCACATTAATCATGACAATTTTCATTGCCAATTCGGAGGTGAAATTTGACTCAACGATTGGCTCCAGCATCGTCGGTTTCTTTCTCTGAATTACAAAGATCTCAACCGATTAAAAAAGCTTGTACGACAACAAAACTAAAGCAATTGCATGAATGGGTTTTAATGAGTTTGTTGACAGAATTCAATTGAAGCGCGCGGGCAATCAAACAATTACAGACTAACCAAATGGTGTATGTTGAGTTTGTTGGAATCTCAATTCAGTTTTGGCACGATACCATCCGATTTGATTGTGTCAATTTAACCATATGAGTATGTGCGTAGTCGCAATAGCAATGATGTTTAATGATTCGAAGTCGTGCTCAAGCGAGTTAATTGACACACCAGCATAATTTATATGAGATTCAATGTTTTTAGATCGATCCAATGTCATTCGCTTGGCTTTTTGCATTCGATTTCTAATAATAATAGTTATGCGGTAAAGCTGCAGTTTCAATGTTCACTCGCTGAACGCCTTATCAATTTTCCTGTCTAATCACATATAGTGTCTTTTGAATGATCAAAGTCTGGTTGATCGGCGATTGCAACATATGTGCTTTAATTTTCAGACGTGAGAGGTTAATGATGCAATTACTAAATCCAAACGAATTCGTTTACACACATTTTACGACTGCACAAATTATGTTCTTCCTAACACCGCCAATCGGATTATACTCACAGTGACTTGCTGTTGGGAAATGTTTTATGTTATGGTGGTCGGTTGCCATTTTCGCCTGCAAATTATCGAGTGTTTGCTTTGCGCCATCGCACATTGTCTCGTTTCGTTGCGGAACTAACATTCGTCCAAGGTCAAGGCGATCATTTAATTGCATTTTTGCCCGTGATTTACTTGTACGTGAATTATTATCAGTTGAGTCATGGATGCACACAAATATTCAAAACTTTTATTGATTCGCAAACGTTCTTTGTAATTAGGATTTTTTGCGTCGCATTTCGATTATTTTGGTTGCACTTTAAACTACAGTCACAATTTTGTGTATATTAATTTGATTGGTTACTACTGCAAATTACCAAACTAATTTTCTGCAAAACAATGCGCTGATTTTGTTGTGCTGAATGAAACATTTTTCTCATTCTGAAATTAAGAAACTCACAGAAGATTATTTGATGAATTGTTTTCACTGAGTCAACCCATCAACTCAAAAATTGTTTTTAGTTAAACGTTTTATGAAGATGTGGATTTATATTTTCGAAGCCAAAGTCCTGCATGAAGAAAAAAACTATGTTTCAAAGCTCATATACAGTTTTTATTTCAATTCCACCTAAAGGTCACAGAAATATGAAAAGTTATTATGCAAACAGCAAAATCACTGGCACATGCATTTCAATCTCAGAATATTGAAACCGGTGACACCATAACAAAACTACTTGCAAATTTTGAATATATTCTGAAGACTCTTCAATTCACATGGTCACGTTAATAGTCTTATTAAGTGGTTTTCGTGTGAAAAATATCGTGTCAGGAGTCTAGCGAAAAAAATTACACACCTAAAGCGTTTAGTGCATAAACCAAAATCTTAATTTGAGTTATTTGCATCTTACGTTAAGTGCAGCTCGCACTCAATAAAAAGTGAAAACCCTCACTACATGCAATGACCGCCCTTTACCGTTTCAATGCAAACAACATCCGCACTGCACTTTTCACGTGCACGTTGCATTAACGTGCTAGTGATGAGCTTTTAAGTGCCTACAAAACACGAATGCAATAAAATGTGCGGCGAGCTTTCAGAGTTGTGTTCAAAATTGCAGAGCTTATTATTTAACTCGTTAAACATTATATATTCACTTGCAGTGCAAACGATCTCTCGCCCTCGCCCTTCGTACCACTAATTTATCTACATAAAGTTTTACACATTACACATATATGATGTATGTAATGAAAAGATTTCCCATTTATTGTTTTGGCGTTGCATAATAGTGAGGCCGAGCGTAAAATAGCGTATAGAGATTTGAGGCGACTTTATTGTTAACCGCCACATTTATTTTGTTACAGGTTGGCTGTGAATAATATGCACTTTGTCAGTAATGTACTTGGCATCAAAGATCCAATTCACAAGCAAAAAATCGCTCTGAAAGCAATGGACGTCGTTCTTTTTGGACCACCAAGAGGTTAGTATCAATACTTTAAGTTAGTTTTATAAATCGATAATAATTGTAAATTTTGCTTTGTTTGTCAGAAACGGGAACGCGATGGAAAGACTATATACTGGTGACCTTGTTATTAAGTGCAATTATCGGCGGCTGGTACGCCTACCAACAGAATAAAAATGCAAAAAGGCACCTTCGCCGAATGGCACAAGACATGGAGGGCCTCCAAAAGGCCGAAAACGCTCTGACTGAGATGCAAAAAGAGCTGGAACGTGCGCGCATGGAGCAGGAAAATGTTGCTACCGAGAAATTAGACCTGGAGCGTCGTCTTAAGGAAGCGCCATCGCTGTCGTCGACCAGTTCTGACATGGAGCTGCAACAGCTGAAGCAAGAAATCGAAATGTTGCGCACCGAGCTGTCTCGGGCCGAGGTGGAATTGGTCGACCACTGTTGGTCACCACCACCCGGCCTGCAGACTTGGCTGCAGCTGACCTACGAGTTGGAGAGCAAGAATCACCTGAAGAAACGCGTTCAAGCCGAGAAACAGTTGCAGTCGGCACGTGAGGCGTGCGAAAAACTGCGTCGCAAACGGTCCAGTCTGGTGGGTGCGTTTGTGTCGACGCACGGCAAAAGCATCGATGACGTGGACCGCAGCATTGTGGAGGCACGCAACGCCCTCAGCGATGTCACATACGAACTGCAGGAGCGTCTGCATCGATGGAAGCAGGTGGAAACACTGTTGGGTCTCAGTATTGTCAATAACAACGGACTGTCTTATCTGGAAAATGTGTTGTACACACGAAACGGTTCTGGCAAATTCTCTAGAGGTGCGTCTTCTCAATTTAATAATTCAATTACATTTCAGAACTGTTCATTGTTCTTTATTCGTTTTAATTTGTGTTTTGTCGAATTCTTTCTGTCCTAACTTTCGCTTGGTGATTTTTATTTGTGTACAAATCTTTTATGTTATTTATATTCTTTTAAAGCGCATAAACCAGAATTCGCAATGTTCGAGAATAGAGTGCATAGTCTTCATGTGACTAACTACAATCTTAGATACTACAGTTGGATTGCTCGTACCATACGGAGAATTCATGCTTTTAACTCCAAAAAACGTAATTTTTTAGTCTATATGGCTGCGCGCTTTTGTAATACAATAAATAACAGATTAGAACGCTTCCGAGGCATCTATGGTCGCTTGTTGTTCAGTTTATTTCCGTTGATCGCGTGCTCCACCAACAGATTTATTAATTTTTCTTCAAATGGCAACACAGCATGACAACAAGTACATTACATTACTTAAAATGACATACAAATTAATTGTTTCAACACTAACATATAGGCTCATATGTGGATGTTCTAAGGTTCAGGATTAACTTGTTGAATTCAGCTATTGATGACAGATGTAAATCACGAGTTGGCTCCGTTGATGGAAGTCAAGCTTCACTGAATTTACAATAATTGGAAACAATGTAAATGATTAATCATTTGAAATTATTAAATCCGACATTCTTAAAAAAAAGTTGTGAAATTATTGAGCAATCAGTAAATGCTTACAGTGTGTTGTGTATGTTAAACATTGTTCTAATCCTATTATATCTACATTTTCCTATTGATAACGAATTTCAATATGAATGTAAATTTTGTTTTTTTTTCACAATAAATTTATTAACGGACTGATGAGTTAAATGTGCACAATTAATTACTATTGTCACATCTATTATCATCCAAATTATTAAGCTAAAAATATGAGGTAAAAACCTATCATTTTTTCACTTTGGAATACGTTAACTATTAGAGCGGCACACATTTCCCTTAATACACTTTTGCCATTGTACTAAATCTCTTTTTTCAAAATCTTCCACCTCTCAAGAGTACCAACTTTTTTTTTTTGGTTTTTAACGATTTGAATCTCACTACTCGTCACCTATCATTCTAATGCCAATCTTTTTTGTTTTTTGTTTTGCTCATTTCAGCTCGTATTACAAGCAGTCAGGATGATCTTGACGACGAGTCTGTTCAAGGTAAGCCCTTTGACAACTTTTCCGTTTTCTCATCGGAGTAGTAGTTTAGCACGCGTGTGGTGATTCAAATAAATACTTAAAATATTATGTAAACGTATTGATACAATTTAAGATGTTGTTTTAATATTTGTTAATGTTTTTCCAATATTTATGAATTCAAGTGCTTTTAAAATGATACTGAATTAGCTTGAATTCGAAGTCTCTTCCCTCAAAGTATGTTTTTTTACTTGCATAATATTACCATTTTTTATTTGAGTTTTTCCCCACCTCCCTCTTGTTCTAGTAAAAACATTTGGTTTAAAAATCAAACCCCTTCCTTCTCATTTGACCATAAAATGGAAACTAGCTATTGTATTATTGGCTTTTAAAAGCCTTCGAAGGAGTTTATTTGGATTCTTAGAATCAATTATGGGCGAGTAAAGAGTCGTTAATAATGTTCTAAGACGATATGAAGAAATGTTATGCGTGATTGCCTTTTAGTGTTGTAAACAATTAATTAATCCAAACGTGTTAGGACTTTGAATCTCCGGATACAATATCTGTGATAGCTCAACCATCAATGTCTTTTGCAATAAAAAAAAACTATCTTCTGTAATCTTTCTTCTCTTGTTTGCGATCGTAGTTATTTTTACAATTGCATTTTTGGTGCAACTTTGGCTTCTTTCGTTGTCTTACGATATTTCTTAGCACCGTGCTTCAAGTATGATATTGAATTCTCAGTAAGAAATAGTTGTCGCTTTTATTTATTTTACGCAACGCTGAGACCACGCTCATGGACGGATCAAATGCGAATTTTTTATTTTATTTTCCATTCTCGTAATCATTAATAAGGGTTACTTATCAATTCAGATTTGATTCGTTTGTTTTCTCGGCATGTAAAGCTTTCTAATGCGCTGCATTTTGCAACTCACACTCAAGGGCAATCAAGTTGTTAGTTTAAGTAAAGCAATGAATTAATTTTTTTGTTTATTGTATTTAAAAAAAGTAAACTGCTTTGCATTTCACTGTTTAAACAAGTACAATCTGTTTTAGTTAACTTCTAAACAATTTATCTTAAATAATTTTATTTTTTATAATGTTAAATTTGTAAAACAGATAATATAATTAATAAACGAAGAGTCGGTACTTATACACATTTTTATTTTTATTTATTTTTTGATATCTTCCCTGTTTTGTTGCAAAAGAAACTAGATATTGTTAAAATTGTTTTTTTTTTTGAGGTGATTATGCTTTCGTAAAATCGTTGGAGTACTGTAATTTAAGTTTGAAGTTGAACATTGCAGCACTTTTTTGTATTTTTTTTTTGTTTTTATTCATTTCATTAAATTTCATTTTTGTGTAATTTTGGGTGCCATTCTTCCTGACAATCATATTGTCATATTCACCAGCCATTCTATATTTTAACATGAGTTGTTTTTTGTTCAATGCCGCCGTGAATTACGATATTAGACGAAATATTTTAATTATGTTACAAATTAAAATGAATTATGCAAAGGTAAGCATGTAATTGAAAATCATGTTTCAATGTTATCCTATGAATACATGCCAACAAAGTGTCCTCCTTCTCCTCTCAAATTGTTGTTTATGTGCGATAACATTCAATGTTTCAACAAAAATTTTGGATAATGCGCTTTAAAAGAAAATTTTATTTTATGCTTTTTTGTTTAATTTGTGTTTTTTATTTATTTTTGGTTTGTGTTTCCTTTAAAAATTTATTAAAAACGGAAATGTTTTCACCACTCCTTGAAAAGGATTAACAAAACAACACACAAGTCTCAATGAATGTTAGAACACTTTCAAACAATGTCAATTCAAACAAAAACGGGTAGAACAATTGTGGACACTTTCGAATTCTCTGTGTGCGCAGGCATGATCGAGTCCTCAAATCATGGACGCTGCCGCGACGATTCATCGGCCAGCGACGACGGTGACAATATGTCAGTGACATTTTCAGTCGGCGGCACTGTGCCCATATTGCCGGCGTCCTACACGAACGCACCCAGCGGCGTCCTCGGCAATCCCATTATGACCACGACCAACACACTCGGAGCTGCTTTAACGCAACAACAGCTGATGCAGCAACAATCGCAAATACAGTCGTCCGCCCAGTTAACCTATCCGACTTCAACTTCCACAGCATCTTCAGTAACTACGCCAACATCGCCACCCATTATGCAATTATCTAGTTTAAATCACCACCCACTTAACTTATCCGATAGGTGAGATTTTTATTTTATTTTTTATTTTTATATTGTTGATTTCTTTTTATGTTAATGTTGTTTAATTCACAGTAAATTTGTTGCTATTGTGGTGCGCTTTTACCTGCTCCTAATTAGTATGCATTGATATTTTGCCAGTCGAATGCAATAATAACTGAAATGCTTTTGTAAATTCCAAAATTATGCTTTACTCTGCAGTACTATTTGCTCATAATTTACAGCCATCAGAATAGTTAAAATGTGCTTGCAAATTAATATACTCAATTATGATGTTGTTTTTTAGTTTAAAATATGCATTTGTGTTAAATGACATGGCAATGACTGCAGTTGATCCCTCAAATCTCGTTTTTCTCTCTCTATTCATGTATATTGAGAGACAATATTGTTATTTTATGTCCTTGCGTGTTTATTGCATTCGATGGCACCCCTCAACCCTCTTCAGATGTTTAGCACACAACAATTTGCCGTTTTTGAATTGGCATCGTCCCAATGCTAAAATTTAATGTAAATCTTTTTTGTGTCCCCCTCAAGTGTTGTGAATAGTCAATCGGACGATACTCGTCAGAGTTCATCGTCGTCGATGGTGTCTCAAGACAAAGTGGTGGTTCCAATGCCGCGGGCAAAGAAAATGCCAATTCCACAGCCGGTCAGCACACGTGCGCCAATGCCACCACCGAGACGCACCAATTCCCATCAAAGGTTTGTTTCTGTGCCATCGCAACGTATATACATTTCTTGTAGTTAACTTACCTCTTGGCATTTCTCTTTGAAAAATATCTCTTTAATTGGATTAAGTTAACCCCCCGAGCTTCCTATATACAAACATATTTCCTTGAGGAGACGAATTTCTGTCATGAACTCATGCATTTCCTTTTGCATCTAACAGAGTCTAACATTTTTCGTGGTTAATATGAAACTAAACGCACTAACGGCTAACTTTTAACTTGCCCAAGTTATAATTACCAACAACAAAAAAACAACTAATTTACACCTGAACGAAAATAGGAAAACCAGTTACGCTCAAACACCTGACCTTGAGTATCCACCAAATTCAAATTCAAATTTACTGTCGCCGATCTTTCATTTCACACAACTCAGCTCTTCTGATCAACGCTTGCAATCGACCAACGACCGCGAGTAAGAGTTTATTGGCTGTTTGTTTTAATTTTTTTTTATTGGAGACAAAATTTAATTTATTTCAATTAACGTCCCTCTATTAGCCGAGACAATTTTAATATTGAGACGAATTACTGTCTTGGTATATGGAGTTTGTATTGATCGTTTAAATTTTTTATTTTCAGTTTTATTATTGATTATCATCTTTCTTTGTTTAAGATTTTTTTGATTGGATTAAAAAATTATATTCATCTTCATGTAACAATTAACAGATGCAAACTGTGAGAGAAAAATATTATCGGTTTATTCATTATATCAAATTAACTCCAAATTTTACTTTTTTACAAATTTATCGTAAACACAGTTTTCGGTAACCACAACTGTTATTACATAGAATAGCATTTAAATTATTATTCTTTAAAATCATTTATAAATCATTGAGAATATTAGAACAAGCCGCATCGATTGAATACGAAACTTTGTTTATGAGAATTTGTAGGATCTCCGCCGATAATTCCATTTCAAATTACCATTTATTTTACTTACATACTTTCATTCCTTTAATAATTTTTCCATTTTTGCACTAAACTCTCTCCATGAACGCCATTGTCTTAAATGCCTTGGTGAGCTTCATTACAAACTCAAATTTTGCTGATTTTCTTTATTCCAGACAACAGAAACAGAAATCTCCACCCTAGCTTTACTATCTAGTTTAATTTAGGTTACATTTTAAATGGTAAGAACAAGAAAGACGAATGAGAGTTAAATTACTGTTAATTGTTTAGAGTTTAGTTGAAAAATTAATAGTTAAATTATTTGGAAACTAATGAGAATGTCAGGTTGTTTGTCCCTAATGTTAAAAAATCCACATCCCTTCCCAAAATTTTCACCTCACGAATTTCTTGCTGGCAATTCGACATTTTCATTAGTTTTGGTAACGCCTTATTGGCTTTCGAATCTCATCCCTCTTTCTGTATTAACCATAATTGAAAAATGAAATTGTCCAAGCATGCATTTTGTTTGTTTAAAAAATTTCCTTGTTTTTGTGTGCGCGTATGTGATTAATTTGTTATTGTACTTCAATCACAAAATGCTCTTTGAGCAAATGCTTTTAAAGTTAAAAAATAAAAAATCTCTAATCTTTTGTGTTGTTGTGAACAGCTTCTCTACCAATAGCCACATCATACGATCGCATAGTGCGGACTTGGTCGCCATGGAGTCCTCATCATCGGCCACTGTTCCGGCGGCGGCACACGGTGATACCCAATTGGACGACAATTCAACCGATTCATCAAGTCTCGATGATGAGACTAAGAAACGGCGACGAAAATTACGCTTCCCGTTCGGCAAGAAGACGATTAAAGATAAAAATGCATAGTGCAGACAGCGCTGGAAGTTTGGAGAGCTGTTCTATTCGAAGTAATCCTTTCTAAGGGATTAACTGCTGTATTTGTTGTATATGTATTTTTGTTCTGATTGGTTTCGAATGTCAATTGTTTTCTCCAATATTTGTATGTCGTCCTGTAACATTTAAAATGTCCTTTGTAAAGCAAACTCGTTTTTAAGGCAAGCAATCGGTATGGATTTATTGATAAATCATAAAACGATTGCGGAAAATTGCGCATTTAGGAATTGCCTTAACAGTTTAACTGCGCCCCGAAAACAATGTTGTCGTCTCATGTTTTACTGCAATTCAATTTGTTTGAATTTTTTTTCACGTTTTGAGTAACTACCCATAATACCACCACAGGTCTAAGAACCGATGAACGTGCGTGTTTTAAATGTTCTCAGCAAAGTTTAATTAGACAATAACGTTTTTTCATCTTCCGTTTTCTTTTCTTTTTTTTTGTTAAAGACAATTTTTCGTTCTCAATTTAGATGTGTCGTGCATTATACAATTTACTGACAAACTATTATGTGGTTGTAATTTTTCTTCCACCCATTTAACTATATTATTATGTACTTTAATGTGAGAAACATCAACATTAGAAGATATACTTTTAAGAATAAATGTAAGCAATAAGTTAGATAGACAATGTGAAATAGAAAATTGAAAATTTTGGTAATTTATTGATTCGGTAATGAGAAACCATGTCCACCTGACAATTTTTTCTAGTATATAAGCGTTATTACTTATTATTAATATAGTTATTTAATAATTATGATGTAATAGAGTAATCAATTATTCTAACAAAACTAAACAAAAAAAATCTGCGCAGTTGGCTTTTTATCAACGTTTTGTACCTCCAGTGTGGGCGATACATTTTTCGAGTGGGTTTTTTCGACACATTTACCCGCAGCATTGTTTTGTGAATTTTGCTGTTTTATTGTTTATTGTATTTTTGAATAAATAACTTGAAGCTTCACATGACTATTGTAAAAAAAATGACGATTTAGCTGCTTAACATTAACTAATGTAGCAACTTTTAGCAAAGAAGATAAAGATGATGAGAAGAATGTGATAAAATTGCTTCCAATCCTATATTCATTCCCTTTTATTTTATTTAATTCAAACAAAATAAAATTATAAAGGGAGCACGAACCCTTTATTATTAAAATGTTTATGTTTTAGATGTAACACTTAATTAAAATAGATTTTATTATTGTATTGATTTTATCATAATATTTATTACTGTTATATACTTGCAGCAAACAGAAGCTTTGTTTAAATTCTTAAAATTTGAATTCTTTTTATCAATTGACAAAAATCTCAAAAGCAATTGAAATTTTTTGTAACTGATCCGTTACATGATTAAAAAAAAACTCACTTATATAATTACTCTTCATCTTGTTAGTTCATTTGGATTAGGCGGAGACAAAATAATTTTCAGTTGGGAGGTGCTATGTGTTAGGGTTGAATTAAAGAATGACATATTTTTTTAAGAAGGTGGCATCACTAGCCTAATAATCCATTCAATTAAGGACATTCAATTAAACTCCTACATAAAGAAGTTGTTTTATTTCGCAATGGCTTTTATGCAATGCCACAAAAAAAAAACACTAATTATAAAATTCTTTTGGTTGACAAATAATATAGAAATAGATAAAGATAAGTTAATAAAAAAGACTTGTGACCAAAAAGAAAGGCAACATGTGACTTATAATTAATGTAGAGAGAAAATTGTGAAGCAAGCAGAAAGCTGAAGAAATTGTTGTCGATAAAAGTTTTTTGAAAAAAAGTTGAAAAGACAAATACATACGTTTACTACATTTAAAAATTAATTGAGAATCTCTTTTATAACGGAAAATGTGCAAAGGTGAAAAAACCTTTTCCTGAAATTTGTTTACGATTAGGACCTATATATTGTTAAAACGTAACTTAAATCGCATTACGCTGCGTTTCTTAAAATTGTTATGTCATATTACTGGCATTTTTTACATCTATTTGGCAATATTTAATAATTGCAATTTGGTTTATGAATTAAGTACTGTCGACAGCAAAAGCAAAGCGATTTAATTGTCAATTTTGATAAAATGTACTGTATATGAATATACTTTTAAAAACCATCAAAAATGTGTAATAAATCTGGAAACCATCTACTTAATGAAATGTCTTTGTTGTTTATTTGTTATAAATACACATCCGAATCCTTTAAATTGACAGTTAAAAGCGATAAAATCCTTTCTAAAAGTTGTTTCTTAATGTTTTTCGTAAACTCATTTTTACAGCATTTACTCACAAATCAATCAACTATTTTGATTAGGATTTGTAATTCTGCGTTAGGAATCGATAACTTCTTCCATTTGCACTGAACCTAAGGCCAGCAACATATTGTTTAGCGTGTGTTTGTATGCGCATATAGTGTACATTTCAATAATTCAATTATCACTTCCAACATTCCCGTGGGCGACATGACACATATAAATTAATTTATATTTCCCTCGCCTCAGCTCATAAGATAAGACTCATTTTCCCTCAGCCAGTCAGCTGTTTTCTTTCATTCGAAGCAAGTCGTGTGTCCCAATACGTGTCTTTATATTTTACAAAGGAATTTCAAAATTTGGCAACAAAAACTAGGTTCCATTGCACAAACATTTCCAAAGCAGTTCCAACAATGGAAGCCGCGAAGCCAGAAGGAAGGCGCCTCATACTCGATACGGACTGTGGCGGAGACGATGCATGGGTTTTGTTTCAGCTCATAGTTGCTGAAGTGAAGTTGAATATAAAAATAATTGCCATTACTTGTGTTCATGGAAATACTAGTCTGGAAAATGTGGTCAGGAACGTGCTTCGCATTTTGGAGATCCTCAAACGAACTGATGTAAGAATTTGCGAACAAATTTTCGTGTCTATATAATCAAAAAAGCTTTTTAAATGAATTTAAGATTCCCGTATATGCAGGAGCAGCTCGTCCCATAATAAATAAACCCAACGATGAATTTTTATTCTATGGGACTGATGGCCTTTGTGATCTTCAACATGATACTGAACTAGATGTGGGACAACTGAAGTCGGACACAATGGTCGAAGCAATGCACAAAATTGTTTTAAATGTAAATAATTTTACTAAATTTATTTGTCTGATATAGTAACAGCTTACTTTGTATTTAGAATCCATCCGAAGTGGATCTTGTCTGTATTGGGCCGCTTACCAATGCGGCATTGGCTATTCGAGTTTATCCAGACATTGCTGATAAATTTAACCACGTCTACATAATGGGCGGCAATTCTAATGCAGTCGGTAATATTACATCCAATGCTGAATTTAACTTTTACATTGACCCTGAAGCGGCTCGCATAGTCTTGACGTCCCTGCAATGTCCTATTACTATACTTCCATGGGAACCATTCTTAGAGGATAAATTGAAAATACCCGTTGTATGATTTAGACCTTTTCATATGTCTTTGAAGTAAATTGATTATTCCTTTCAGGAATGGAGATTTGATATTCTTGGAAATTCAAACACCAAAATGATGACTCTGTTAAACAAAATCGATCAATATTGCTACAAAGATATTAAATATTGGATGCCATGCGATCTGGCTCTAGCTGTTCTATACTTGTTTCCACAAGAACTTGTGACTCGTTCCAGGAAATGCAATGTCACGGTTGAATTGTCTGGAACCCTTACTCGCGGTCAAATGGTGATTGATCATTTGGAACGTTCCGTTCCTAATGCTACAGTTGTTGAGCTAATTGACCAGGATTTTTTTATGAAGCAGCTACTATGGACAGTTCAAACTGATTTACAACTCAATTGTTAACTTATTACCTTGAAACAATTTATTATCGTCTTTCTAAGTTTTCTTCGTTTCTTATCTACTAGCCTATGTAAAACAATACCATTTGCACCTTACGAATACTTGTTGAATAATTTATTTACACCAAAACACGCGAAAATATTTAAACTAAAAATATCAATTTAAAATATATTAATAACTCAATTGGAATTATTGTTTATTTTTCTCGTCAGAGTTGCTGGTAGCCTCTTCGTCCATAGGTGTATCCTCATTTTTAAGTTCCTGCCTTATTTCTCTGCTGGATTCCAACAGCATCAACAATTGGGATCGAATGCTATCTGTACGTTGTTCTATAAAGTCCAACGCTGAATTTAGGGAATCCAAATTGTCATTAACACTTTCAATTTCTACAAAAAAAAAAAATTATGTTTTACAACTTTGATTTAAAATTAATTCAATATGACATGTTTACCTGCGAGAACCTCTTCACTTTCCTCGGGTGAGTCGATAACATCGCGTTTTTGGCCGCCGTTCTTGTCATTTTGTGGCTCTTTTGGACTCATATTGACATCCGCTGACTGTTGACAATTGTCGGCCATTTACTAATATCACAAAAACAAACAAAGAATTTAAAATGGTATTACTCCAGACGAGAATTAAAGTGATGTGCCGTTAAATGATTTTAATTTGAAGAATATATTTTCATATCACATGATTATAGTTAATTTTTTTCGGTTTGACAATTGACAAAATCCAGCTATAATACATATATAAAATATAATTTTTTATATTAAATAAAATATATAAATAGCTGCTGGGCCATAAAATGTCTTATTTTAAAATAGTAATAATTATGTTTGATTTATTATGATTTCAAAATTGTTTCTGAATCTCCAATAATTTTTATTTGTTTTCAATTGATCATTAAAATTTTTATGCTGATTTACAAATGATGATCCCATATGTACTCCCTGTTTGAACATATATATAATATACGTGTGAAACATTTCACTTTATATATAGTCACCGTTTGATGGTACTTATTATATTATCGCATTTCTAGGTTACGAACACAGGACGTTGCGATATAAGTTTCTATTGTCAATAATTTAATAATAAATGAATTATTACATATAACAAAAAATAAACGGACAGTTCTTAATAAAAAATAGTTAAATATTACTTATTAAAATGTCGGAATCAGTCAGTACATCTAAGCTGATGTTACCCCAAAAACGGCACTACAGGCAACGTGCCCATTCCAATCCGATAGCAGATCACTGTTTTGATTAGTAAGTTGAATAAATAAGTTATTTTCATAAAATTGTTTTCTCTAATGAAATACAATACAATGTTTGCAGTCCGGCCCACCCTAACAAATTTGATTGGGAGGCATTGTACCCAAACAGCACTGGAAAGCGGGTTGAATTCGCCGACATCGGGTGCGGCTATGGCGGATTCTTAGTTCAACTGGGCGAAATGTTCCCAGACACGTTATCCATTGGCATGGAGATTCGCGTCAAAGTATCGGACTATGTAATGGACCGTGTTCAAGCACTACGACAACTTCACCCTGGAAAATACGAAAATATTGCGTGCTTGCGAACAAATGCCATGAAATATTTACCCAACTTTTTCGTTAAGCATCAATTGTCCAAAATATTCTTTCTGTATCCGGATCCTCATTTCAAAAAGTCCAAACACAAGTGGAGAATTATAAACCAGACACTCTTGACTGAATACAGTTATGTATTACGGCCGGGCGGACAAATTTATACTATTACTGACGTGAAAGATTTGCACGAGTGGATGGTGAAACATCTGACGGATCACCCCAGATTTGAAAGGATTTCAGACGAAGAATTGGTAATTATTGCCGTAGTGGCATCAATTTTGGACTTTGCAAAACTATCACTAACCTTGTTTTGTTTCCAGAAAGGAGATCCAATTGTTGATAAATTGTATGCCAGCAGTGAGGAAGGAATGAAAGTGACACGTAACAATGGAGATAAATTTCTGGCCGTTTTCAGGAAAATTATTTCCTAATAAATGTTGACTTATTAATTTAAATTGTATTATATCTTCCTACTAAATGGCCGCGTACCTGTCTTTCACTTCACAAACACAAATTTGTTATTTAGGAAGACCCTGAGGGATAAATCTATTGTGGATATTGACTATTTATTTAAGATTCATATAAATACATCGGTCAATCAATTATGGATCAAGGAAAAATTGAAGCATTATTCGTTTTTGAATTCGCCAACATCAAAACAGTTTTCTGTTCTAATCACGTCTGCTATTCAGAACTACATTGACGCTCCTTTGAAAGGGAATCAAATCTGGTCGAGGGGACCGCGGACGAGGGCGACGACGACCATATCTCTCCAAAAGATCAATACGTTTTTTGTAGTACTTTTGCTTCATTATTGAAGCGTTAATGTGCTCCCTGTACATTTGATCGCGTAGTTCTTCGGAAACACGGTTCGGTCCCATATCGAGCGGCTGATCAAGTTCCAGACACTTTTTAATAGTTGCACTCAAGTTCATTCTTTCCCGTTGCGGTAAACTGCCCTGTCCCGTAGACGAACCTCCTACAGTCGAAGTGCTTTCGGCAGCAACTGAGCTCCTTTCGGCTGTCAACAAATCGGCTTCTGCTACATTATAATCGTAACTGCATCCTGCTGCTGGTGAACTGCCACCTTCATTTTCTGAAGGACAACTTCCACTTAAAACATCCTGATCCATTTCTAATGTTTTATTGATTCGTTTTTACCCGCTAAATAACATCACCGATAAATAGGGGAAGATTGGGGTTTCTTCAATGAGAATTTAAAAAATTAATAAAAAAAACATCTAATCTAGAAACTTCAAATGTTTGAATTTTGTGTATTTTGATTTTTTGTTTTGTTTGCAAACAAGTTCCACACATGATACATTTAAGGCTGACAGCTGCTACTGGAAATATATCAACTGTAATTGCATCTGGCAACCCTAAAATTAACGTCTGAATACTCAAACATCGCCGTTTCAAAATTTTAAATTCAAACTGAAAATATTAGCCACAGGACAGTGCATATGAAACATAAAGTTATAATTTATTAAAAGCTGTTTGTTTTGGTTAAATCTAAGTGGTGCACATCCTTGTTGGAATAGTTAATGCATTAGAATTTATTGTTTCATATCTTTTAAATAGATTCTTACCACAAACACAGCAAATTAATACAATGGACAAGCTGTCAATGCTGGCGTCCTTTGACGATTTGCGGAGGTGCTGTGGCGTTCTGATGGATGGAAACGCCGAAGTGGGTGAGTAAATCAGCAAACATCTGTGCGTTGTTAAGAAAGCGTCCTAATTCAATTTAATTTATCAGAGTTCGTCCGTTTCGTCCAGATGTTTGATCAATATCAGCATAACTTGATGAGCACCGTGCAAGAGGCGCAACGACTTCAGCGTGAAGTGGACGATAGCTTCACCAAGTTAGCAGATTTGGAATCTAAACTTTCACATGCTCGTAAATTGCTGGAGATGGAGAACAAAGCGCGTCGCGAAGCCGAACAGGAACGTGATGGATTTGAAAAGAAAATGAACGCAGTCTGGGAGGTCTTTCGAAATGATCGTGACATTGCCCAAGAAACGCGAGATAAATTCAGCTTCTTAGACAATCATCCACGCAAACGAAAATCAGCAGTTGGATTTTCCGAAAAGTACAAGGGAAATGAGATTAACTCAACAGGATCGTTTTTGTCAGATCTCTCATTGACACAGTCGGAAGACGACTTTCTGGACAAATCGACAAAAGGATGGAAAGAATATCGGCCGTCAGTGACCGGAAATCAAGTGCAAGTGGGCGGCAAACGTTCGCGCAAAAGTGTTGACATGTTAAATATGCACAAGAAACGATCAATGGACATCAATGACACTGATAAAATTGTAGCGCACACAAAGGTGTCCATTCCACAAGAGGGTGATGGTCCAATTTTGGCAGAAAGTATTATTGAAGCGATTCCACAGCAGGTGTATCAAACACCACGAAATAAAAAGATTTCCTCACCGAATCAGTATAAAACACCAATAAAGATGCCCGACAGCCAGTTAAATGCATTCCAGACTCCTTCGGCGCCGCCGCTATCTGAGTTGCAGCCCAACAGCAAATTGACTTTCGGCCAGAATATGCTGCGTCCGCATTCGTTTGTCTCACGCAATTTCCTAAGGGCAGATTCATGCAATGCATGTCAGAAAAAGTAAGTATTTTTGGAATGTTTGTAAGTTTAGTGGATTCTAATTCATGGGTGCTTTCAGAATTCGCTTCGGATCAGTCGCTCTCAAATGTCGTATCTGTCGTGTTCGAGTGCACACCGATTGCAGCAACAACGTGCACGTCGCCTGTGTGCCTCAAAATGGTACACCGAACCTGAAGTCCGACGAGGCGATGGGTCTAATCGGAGACTACACGCCGACTATTGGTCCGATGGTGCCTGCGCTTATTGTTCATTGTGTGAATGAAATTGAAACTCGTGGTTTGCAAGAAGTTGGACTGTATCGTATTTCTGGAACAGAACGTGAGGTTAAGGTGTTGAAAGAGCGCTTCATTCGTGGCAAAGAAGTGCCGTGCATTGGCAACATTGATGTTCATGTTCTGTGCGGATGTATTAAGGATTTCCTACGCTCTTTAAAAGAGTGTCTGATTCCAACCGCTTTGTGGACTGAATTCAGCAATGCGGTGCAAAACGTCGATGACATGAAAAAGTCACAGGAACTTTTCTCCGTTATTAACAAATTACCACAAGCGAATCGAGACACTTTAGCCTTCTTGATGCAGCACTTTCAACGGATCGCGAACGTGCCTGAAGTGAAAATGCCAATCACTAATATTGCAAAAGTGTTTGGTCCGACAATTGTCGGCTATTCGAGCCCGTTTCCGGAGCAACAGGCCATTTTTGCTGAGACTCACATCCAGTTTACCGTTATGAGGGATTTGTTGAATATTCCAACGGACTACTGGGCACGTTTTGTCAACATTGAAATTGAGCGGCCAGTTGACAACAAAGACAATTACAAGACCATGGATTTTTACAGCAAATCTGGAATGAAATCAGCCCAAAAGGAGCGCAAGTATTATGCCACACCGCCTTACTCGAACAAAAAGAAGTAAATGTCTTCATTTCGACATCATTATTAATTATATTCATATTGACTCACACCAACATATAACTTTATACTATTAATTGTTTTATACGAAAGCACAAACTACGTTTTTTTTATAATAAATTTACTTACAATAACATTTTGAAATTTTTCTTTATTTATTTGTAATGGTGTGTTGTATGTTTTTGTAATAAAAAATGGACATCTTTTGGCTGCGAAACCCCGCCAGGGTTATGATTCGTCCATTTACCGGGATTCATTTTTGAATGGATTTGCCTGCCGATACCACTTAGTTCAAAATTATTTAATAATCAATAAAGATAGCCTGAACTTTTTTTTTGCCAGTCAATATGAGCTTCTTATTGTATTTTCTTTCTGTGAGATCCTTTTGATTATTCAAAGTAAGATGGACGAACTTTTTATTTGTGCCATAGCCCATATAAGCTATTATGTACACCCAGGTGCACTTATAATAAAATATATATTTATGCATATACATAAATATATAATATAATTTAACTGTATTTTTAAAAATGGAGTTTGTATCGATCACTTGTTGAGTCAAATGGTGAACTAATCGATTTATCGGATTTTTTAATAATTAGCAATTGAGACTGTAACTATTTGTTTCGAGATAAAAGTGATTAGGAAATAAGGAAACAATGGAAACTTCATCCTTATTGGCTTTGTTTGACGACATTCAAAATAACTGTCGTATTCTTGTAAACGGAGGTGCCGAATTGCGTGAGTTCTTCTTCTGACATATGATCTACAATTTAATCACTTGTGCATTTTGTATTCAAAGAATTTTACCGATACTTACAACTGTTTGAGCAGTATCAGGAGAAATGTTCTCGAACAGTGGATGAGATGAGACTCTTGCAGCAGGAACTAAATTTCAATATTCTTAAACTGGCTAATTCAGAGTCTAAGTTATCGCATGTTAGAAAATTGCTCGAGGTAGAGTCAAAGAGCCGTCGTCAAGCCGAACTACAAAGAGATGCATTAAAAATGGGAATTTCCTATATTTTGGAGGTTATTCGCAATGAAGACGACATTACTGATGAAACCCGTTACAAATTCGATCATTTGAATGAAAAGATTAAGAAGCGAATGACCACAGGACTGGAGTCTGATTATACAAAGTCAACTGGGTCAATTTTGTCCGATCTGTCGTCCACACAATTTGAGGATGATTTTTTAGAGAAGTCAATAAATGGATGGAAGAAGTACAGGCTATCCAAAACTACCAAACAGATAAATGAAGATTTAAAGAAAATGCGGATGAACAATAATGATAAAGTGCAGGCAACTTTTCAAATGCAACAAAACTCCACACCGAAAAGCTGTGCTCCGGAGCAAAATCAAGCGAATAACAACTCATTGTGGGTATCAGACGCCAAGCCACACTTGTTTGTTTCTAGAACATTTTTGAAGACCAACTCTTGCTGCTGCTGTTGGAATAAGTATTTTCAAACCGCATTTTTTTAATATAATATAGGTCATAATTATTTTTTTTTGGCAGAATCCGCTTCGGGACAGTGGCACTTAAATGCCGCATGTGCAGTGTTATCGTGCATACCGATTGCAGCAATAACGTGCACGCCTTTTGTGTTGAACAAAGTAGTAGGCTCAATACAGAGCCGAAAGAGGCGATTGGATTCATCGAAGATTACTCACCGACTGTTTGTCCAATGGTTCCGGCGCTCATTGTTCACTGTATAAATGAGATTGAAACCCGTGATCTGAATGAGGCTGGACTGTTTCGGATTTCCAGAGAAAAACGAGTAATCAAAGCGTTGAACGAGAGTTTTCTCTGTGAAAAACAAGTACCAAATATCAGTTATATTGATGTTCATGTACTCTACGGATGTGTTATAGATTTCCTGAATTCTTTACAAGAGTGTTTAATTCCATCAACAATGTGTCAGTATTTCATTAAGTCTGTGGAAATTGTTGATAAGGAAGAAAGAACACAACGACTTATTAGTTTAGTTGAAAAACTACCTCCAGCGAATCGAGACACCTTGGCCTTCTTGATGATGCACTTTCAGCGTATCGCTAATATACCACAGATGAAAATGTCAAATGCAATGATTGCCAATATGTTTGGTCCAACAATTGTGGGCCCTTCCAGTCCCAATCCTGAGCAACAAACCATGGCAGAGGAAAATGTTCCGTTTATGATACTAAGGGATTTACTCCATATATCAACGAATTATTGGGCAAAGTTTATTAATATATAGATAATCAAACCGATTGTTTTTGCATGAAAGTTTCCCAAATGACTAGATTAGGTTATTTTTACTCTCGTCACAGAAAAAAAATTGTGTCCATTAACACTTTTTTTAATTAAACTCAAAAAATATACATAATTTTACTAAAAAACAAGAACGATTATGCTTTTATGGTACTTTCGAAATAGTATTTGTTAAATTTCTTCCACTCGCGTCTTTTAGTTGGATCTTTCTTGCTGTTTGCCGGTGCCAAATTTGGCATCAGTCCAGCTTTTTGTGCCATGGTGACCATAGTGCCGATCCGCTTCTGCTGCTTCTTGCAAAGACCGGTAATGCGCCTCGGTAACATACAACCATCTGATCGAACGTACTGACTGAGAATCAAGACGTCTGTGTGTTTAATATTAAGACCCAAAGTGCACTCTGGACAAAATTTATGATCATTCGTCTGTTTAACGGCTGGCAGTAGAAACTGTTCCCGTGGTGATTCTTTGTATGTTGCAGACACAACCAGTTTATTGCTTTTGGTAGCTACTTGTACTGGAAAAATAACCTCAAAATAAGCTAATTCAATTCAATATTTATCAATGAATCCTTACTTTCTTTTAGTTGGCATGCTGTAGTAGAGCTAATCGTTCTCAGGACATTTTTAATAATTGATGGTCTAATTAGTAGAGGCTTAAATTTTAATAAAAACGACATTGTTAAATGTAGTATAATCTAATCGATTACAATTATTTTTTTGGTTTTGTCAGATTTTGACATTCGCAGCAAATCAAAGTTATATATAATTTACGATTTTTATAATTTTATATATTACATAAGTTCATATTTTATATGTTGCAAAGTTCAAACTCAAATTTGCTCAGTTTTAACAAGAGTTCGTTATTATATTATATTTATTTAAAAATTTGTAGTACATTTTTATGTAAAATACTGTTGAATCGAAACTGTTAATAATAATATAAATAATTAATTATTATATTTAAAATATAACTCCAATAAAAATAAGAACTGCAAAGATGACTACAACCCATATTATGATGCACGTTTTTTTCTGTAAAAAAAAAAATGCTTTAGATTTGTTATTGGTTCACATAATATGTTTGCAACCTTGAGTCCTTTAATCTTAAGTTCACGAGCCTTTTCGAGCGTGACAGCACCTTTGTCGACGTCATCCTTTGCATCAATCAAATTGTGTTCGACGTATAAAATTCGTGCACTTTGCTCCATGACAAGAGTCGAAATGCGCAAGAACATATCGCGGACTTCGACCAAGGATTTTTCGATCTTAATAAGCTCTGAATGCCTTTCGACCAACTCTCGTAGCACTCTCCTGGAGTGTTCCGCCTCTTCTAAAATCTAAAATTGATATAGCAATTTTTATTAATACAGAATGTTTATTTTACTATCGTTGCGATACCTACATTTCCAGTAAACAACGACTGAGTGTTCTGCGTCAGCAACTCGTCCATCTCTTCGTCGGTAATATTTGACGACATAATGGTAGCTTGCCGCCTTAGCTCCTTCTTAAGGCGCTCTTCATACGATGCCAAAAAGCTTTCGTGGTCTGCCCAAGCCTCGAGAAAGTTTTCGCGTATTGCATAGAAGTTATTGCGTCTGATACGCGCAAGTGTCGTGTAATCATCACGACACGGCAGATCCTTTTCCAGCTGCTTCATCGCCTGGTAGACTCGGTTGCAAAGTTGCATATTTTCGAAACGCTTAGCTTCCAGTTTTTCGGCCAGTTTCTTTGTATTCCGGAATGATTGTTGTATTTCAGAGACGAGGCCCTTGATTGTTGAGGTGTTTTCACGAATCTCGTCCACCATTTTCCGCACGACTGCGAACTATCCAAGAAGAATTTGTTAGTTTGCCGTTTTTATCATGTACAAGAAACAAATCACCTCATTTAAGGTGTGTTGAAGTGGCGAATCCTCTGGCGCATCATCCACTTCCACAATTGTGGGGTTTGCATCATTCGGGCGATACTGATTGCTGACCTGCTCAATTGACAAAAGATTATTTACTAGTCGGTTACACATTCATTGAAAGCGGATTAGACTTACTTGCCTCAACTCCAACAGCCGATCGCGAACCATTTTGCTTCTGTGTTAAATTACCGATCGATGGTTGTGTATATTGATCGATTAATTGAAGAAATGCGACAACCAGCTGCACTTTAATATGTTTTAACTGTCTCGATCTTCATCGTATAGCAACTGAACTGTACTTTTAATTGTTGAAGCTTCAATATTTATGTCTTTTCCATTAGGCTCCATTATTTAATCGAATATTTTTATTACTGTCGCAGTCATGTGTTGACTGCGCACTTTTCAACAAACTACTTTTACTCAGTATCATTGAAATGCATTGTTGCAGCATAATCACGATGTAAATTGATATTTATCCGGCTATTTATAAATTAGCCACACATTCCGGAAAATTTAAAATGAATAACGCACATTTATCTCTATTTATTTTTGCCGGAGTTCGTTAAAATTTATACACACAGTCACATGCAAAAGTGTGGCGACTTATAAGTTATGTCACACCGAGACTTAAACTCAATATTTAAAACATTCAGAAATAATTAAATCGTATTAAAAACATCACCAAAGATCGTTAAAATTTTACAAGAATTTCTAAGCTTTTTTTTCTGAACGGAAATTCCACGGTCAAATATTTCTGAAAGTGAAACTGAAGATTTGTGCGTGTTTGTCGACACTCCACCAAGGCGATTGCCAGCACACCGTTTAATTAAGACATCCTCCCTCCCATCGCGTCATATTTCTGAACTATTGTGCTAATTTCCGATATGATTTTTGTTACGCTGCAAATGTTTTCTTCTAAAACAAAAATGTTTTTTTTTATATTTTAATAAAAGCTAGATCACCTATGCTGTTTATCGCTATGCTAGAACGGTATCCGCACGACTTTTTATCACAACATTTCACGTAATCTTTGTAGCAGCCTGCCTGTACGCGCTTATCTTTCTCAGATATTACACTGAATCATGAATGTGATAATTGATAGGCCGCTGCGTCGCGAGCGCAGTTTCAAAATGCGGCACCGCGCTTTTTATGAGCCAGAGGGGAAATGGATTATGAGGAATACCGAATAGGTGATTAGTGAATTTACAACAATAATGTAATGATGGCGTCTTATGTTTGCAAAATGCATTCTTTTTGGCCTCGAAATTTACGTTAATGGTAATAAAAAATGCATTTTTAATTTCAACCATTTTTATTTTTAAGAAATCACCGCTTGTTTCAAAACACCTGAAGATTTATTTTTTGAAAAATAGAGGAATTATTGGTTCTATTAGTAGTGTATATTTAAAAACGAAATTATTATATAAAAATGTATTTATTTCTGTACAAAATTGTAAATATTGGTTGTTACTTTATTTGAACTTTACTCGTGTCTGTTTATTATTTTCTGCTAGCGTCAACAAAAATTCACAGCGGTTAATCCTTGAATTCAGTTTACACATTAAAAAGTTGAACGCTAGCAACAATTACAAAATTGTTTCCATTAATTTGGCACTACTCTGGTACGAGAACAGAAACTTTCCTTAAATAAATTCATGCTAATTCAACCAATATTACACTTACATAAAGTATTATTTGGTAATCTTAATTAAATATTAGTGTCAGAATTATACCTTTGTTGCAGATTAAAAATACGTACTTAATATATAAAATAATAAATAATTGAAGCAGCATAAATACACATAGGTGTTAGTATGTACCATAGACATACCAAGGAACATGACATCGACTCAAATTTGCACTAAGATGGCACTTGCCAATGTCCATTACAAATTTTTAACTTTTAAATTGATCCCAAAAATGTATTGAGATTCTGGTCTGGGTAAATATAAATCAAGTGGTCAACACTCGAATTTCTAGCTGTTAGAATGTTAGAGTAAAAACATAAAAAAAAAGCCTTAAGACTTTGTTCAGCGTGTCACGTCTCTAGGTATAGCTATGGTATGTACAAATTACAGGACATAAAAAGCATGCGAAACGTCCTTCATCAAAAACATGTTCACAGAAAAAAACCTGCCTTCAAGGAGCCAAGAAATACAATCCTAAATATATTTTTAATATAACGCACATAACCTTATTGTTTTCTTTAAATGCAAGAATTGGAAGCAAATCAAAAGTTCTACACAATGATTTTAATAAAATTCCAGAGCCAGTCTCAGTAGAGCATAGTTAGCCATCATGTCTGGTGATTACCATTAGGCTTCCATTTTATCACCATTTGAGTGCGATGCTTTCATACGAGCGGCAATTTCTTCGAACTTCCGCATATAATCCACACTTGGCTCGCTACCCAATGAAATGTCACCGTTACGACAGGCTAGCACATCTTCATGCATTTGCTACATAAACAAAAATCAACGTTAATATTATTCATGGTACAATAAAATTCAAGAAACAAACCTCAGAAACTACAGCATTGTCATTAGTATCGTCCCGTACATTGTCGAGAAGGCCCAGAAAGCTGCTTACAGAAAAATCGCCCATATGTTCATCTAGCCATTTGGAGTCACCACAGTTTTCGCGTAGCAACCTCATGGGACTCATTGCTGGACTTGGGAGATTTTTAAGAACATAATTAAAGGAATTGTCGTCGGTTGGCTTCTCATTATGACTCGGCGATGGCAACGAAATCTCCATCAAACTCAGAATGCCGGGATCTTCATTAATGCGTCGCAAAAGCGAATCGTCGCTTATCATAGATTGTGGTAGTTCAGGTACGGATGTGCTTGGCTCCATATTTACAACAGGAGGTGATTGAATTCGTTTCTCCTTCGGGTGCAGTTTAGTTTCTTGTTTGATTCTAAATACTTGATCTTTGACCTTTATAATGGTGTCACCATTGTCTGAGACGTCCGAATCGTCATCGTCGTCACTATCATCATCGTCGTCGTCGTCACTATCGTCAACAGGTTGAGTATTTTTTGCTGCAAGATGACCATTGCCGTTACGGAATATCACAGATTTATTCGGATGGTTAAAATGTTGCTGATTGCGATGAGGAGTGGGCCCTTTGTGGGTTTGTTGGTGAAAGAAGTCAGCCTGAGATGATACCATACCAATGCTGGTATTGGCGCCTGGTTGGAGCGGTAGGTTGCGTTGAACGACGATTTGATTGCGACCATTGCGATATCGGTATCCAGATCGAAATTGTTTGTTGCGAATTCCCTGGATCTGTTAGTGGTAACATTGTTATTAAAATAAAAGTTTTTTCCTTTCGACTGTGTAAAAAAATACTCACGATACTAGATCCCAACCGCATGCCATCCAATTGTGACGAAAAGGAACCTCGCAGTGGAATAGCTGGTTGTCTGAAAAGTGCACCATCCACGGAGTCTGAAAAGCTTTTATTAGAGATGAATGTTCGCGTCATTTGCTTATTATTATTATCACTGTCAAGCATCTGGCGAGGCTTCGCTTTGTTCGACTTATCACATGAGTGCCCACATGAACAACCACAAATCCTTTTGCGACTGCGGTCCATTAAACTGGCGACTAGAACCAGTTGCTTAAGTTTGTTATTTAGTGCCGGTTCCTCCACAGGAACCAGTGGACTTTCAGTCAGTGGAGCGACAACTATGCTATCTTTCGCAGCTTGGCCGACGCCATCGTCCAAAATGGGCATGTGTTCTGATTTCTTTACCACTGGAACTGCGGGATGTATAACTGTCTTCTTAATCCAACGATACTCCAACTCGATGGCGTTATTTAATCCAAACATAACGTACAAATCTCCAATAGTGATGTCTCCGACGTTCTCTAATGTCCATCCATCCATTATTTTTTTGATGGTTTCTTCATTTAGAAGCGGACGCACTGATGATCCATTGCTTTTGAGTTCTTTCTTTTTAATGGTAGATTTTTCTTTTCGTTTAGGTTTGGTCTCTACCGCTATTGGTGTCGGAGTTAAAACCTCCAGCGGCTTATCATCGTTTTCATTGATATGTTCTGTTAAATTTGTCGCTTCTATTCTACCGTCACAAGGCGGCACCGCCGAAGTTGATGCTTCAACCTCAACTTTGACAGCTTCAACTTTTCCAACCTCACTTTCAACTTTAATCTTTTTCAAATCGAGACTTTTTTTGTCGCTTAAACTGTCTTGCCGCTGACGCTTAGCATTACCGCGGGACGAACCACAGCACGAGCTGTTTCGTTCAATAGGCAAGAACTCACCACGCATCTCGGCACCAATACGCTCCTCGTAAGCATTTAAGCAAATACTGCTACTGCTAACCACCTCTGTTAGATTTACCATTGGACGATGAATGACACTGTGTGGAGCTGGCCCAATCCAAAGGAGTGTGTCATTCGGTGTTGGTGTATCATCTGCCACTACAAGACGCATCGTTTCCTCACACAGTTTAGTGTTGAACGGTTTGTGCCACTTTGACTGCAGCGTCTTGAGAAGACCTACCACTCTTTTGTTCAGTGGCAACACCGATGTGATACGTGGATTTTGAGCCAACATATGGACATGCCCCCAAGCTTCAACTGTGGCTGGCTTAAGCCTTACATTGACCCTGGCTGGAAGTTTGATATCTTCATGGCCTTCTTCGAGTTGATTTAATTTACGAAGCGCCTTACAAGACGGTGTCTTAATGCGGGAAGTCTTACCTTTAAATCTGATCGTGACTGATCCACGATAAATAAGATTGCGAATTTTTGAGAAACTTTTGTTGCACATAAATGACAATTTGCGGCGCATTTCACCGTAATTGATAAGGGCGTACAACTCCTGGGCGTGCTTTTTGATGTCGTCAGAGAATCGTACGTGTTTTGACACTTTGTGAAATGATTGGTAGTAGATCTGTCGCACATGGTCTTTTGTCTTGTACGTGGGATCATTAACATCTTTCCGCTTCAGCTTTGAATTGACGTAGTGGGAAATTGAATCGAAATCCTTTCCAAAATCGTTGAGCGCCTCGAAAAAAAGTGTGCGTTCTACATTATTCCAAACACAGCGTGTCACTACTTTTGGTTGACTTACAGCTTTCTGTGTGATTCGTTCCTCTTTTGGAATTATTTCTGCAATTAACATTTAATAAAGGTTATTATAATCTTATATTTCTCAATTTGAATTGCTTTACCTTTTTTTTCAGGTGGTGGTGGTGGTGGAGGAGTTGTTGGTCTGATGGAGTCCATTTTCATTTTTTGAATGACACGGGCGCTAGCTCGTAGTGCTGGGCTGCTCGAGGTTGTCACCGAACCCAGCAGTTCTGGATCGCTTGGAATAAGATTATATTTATCCTCAGTTGAGAGGGCCTTGATATTCAATTTAACAACATCCTCGATCTTGTTGGAAGCATCCATAGTCGTAGGCGACTGTTTTTTGTTGTCGCCTGGATCTAATAAAGCATCGTTTGGCGTTGGCGACAACTCCTGGGCGTGCAGTAATTTTTTGTCTGCATTCATCTGAAATATATTGGTTTTAATGGAAATTAAACTAAATTGTGTGATACAATTAAATACTCAAAATGTAGTTTTTAATTATTTAAGGACTGGCATTTACCAACAAACCTTTTACATATAAATTGTGTCGAAGAATTTTTCGATTTGTAATGGCTGCCTTTTGACAACAAGACACCAACACAGAAGTGCGTCGAATTTTAATGTTTTAATAAATCTGAATATCGCCAGTTTCAATTTATTTAAAAAGGACAATTTGTTTACAAACGTCCCTAAAATTCGCTAAAAATCCGCTAATATTTGGCAACGGGTCATATAAACAACAATTAAAGTTCTTCCTCGAATAAATTCATGTCGCCTTAATAAACTTTTCCGATACAGACACAACGTTTACACACTTTAAAATTTAGGTCAACGAGGATCCGATTTATACATAGAAATGCCTTCCCAAATGTCCACCAAACATAAATTCTGCAATGTCCTTGTAATAATTTCTCTGTAAGGATTTGTTAAGACACTAAAAGGGAAAATATTTTTGTCGAAAATTTCCACGTAAATTTATTACCTTAAAATGGCGATTCTGTGCAGTCGACCAATTACAGGGAATTTGTCAGCTCAGCCAATTATTCTCAAAACTTTTGAGTCAGGATTCAGAAAATACAGGAAAACCCGCTGTAACGGATTCATTAACGGAATTTAACAGCTTTTCGCGTCAATAAGTTCAATTTCAAATCGAAAAAGTCGCCTTATTCAATTTCACTTGCCCGCCGCTCACTGTGTCGCGCTTATACGTACGTTCGCCGTTCGGTTCGCTCACTTGTTTGGTGTCAGTTCTTGCGGGCATAACAACACATCTCACGTACAGGCCTGTCCTACACATGCACAGCTACTTGAATACAAATCTGACTTTTTGCAAACAATAATTTATTTATGTAGCTGAATCTGTTGACTCGCTGCATATATATTGTACGATGGACATATATTACATGTTTATATATATACATATATGTCGTGATGTTGTATAATATATGTACATACAATTATCAGGGGTGCCACATGAGAGTAGCTCAATATTGGGCATGCCAATAAAATTGTACCGGTAAAACAATTCATAATTAATTTGCTTTTACGAACTTTAGACGTTTAAAATTCAAGTACTACTAAATGGAAACTCGCTAAAACAAAAATTATTTGAAATCTTTTAGATGAGCAAACTTTTAAAGCTCCTTAAATGTAGAAATGTTGAATGTGGAAAATAAATGTATTTACATTTATGAAGACGAATTATTTGAATTTTTTTATTTTTCTCAAAAAAAAATTTTTTTTTTTTTCACCTGGTTCGGTTTTAATTTTAATTTTACATCTATGTTAGTTTATTTAATTTAATTTAATTTTTTATTCAAATTTAGTTATTATGTAGATACGTTTCTATAAGATATAACATGTATGCATATGTGTATGTTATATATAGAATATACATTTTAAAACTATCTAATGAATGTAAAAACTTGAAGAGACTTACGTACAAAAAACTGCACTTCAAAATGATTTTCATTGTTACAAAGCACTTAAACTTAAAGATTTGCTGTTATTTACAGTATAAGTTTATTAATATGGTTTGGTATTTTTTTATATATCAAGGGAAATATATTGTTTTTTAATTTGAATATATTCTGTATATATTTTGTCAATTATATGTAAAAAAAACGAAACATATTATGTAATGATGGTAATTGAAAACAATTGTTTACCGTTCTCCTGCGTTCAGCATTTTACAGATGCAATTGCAAAACTGGAGTGAAAGTAAATATTCCAAGTTAAAATACAACATTATGACAGGGCTTTTAAACGACCAAGCAACTTCATGAGCCGTGATCGTCTAGTGGTTAGGACCCCACGTTGTGGCCGTGGTAACC
>JANSTS010000917.1:4712-20592 GCA_026546915.1 Sylvicola fuscatus
TGGAATTAGAAGACGCTTCTTGATGTGAGTAAATGCATATGGTTGCACTTATAGCTGCATGTAAATTTCGCTGTTTAGTTTTTGGTTGGTTTGAATTATATTCGTGTAAAGTAACATTGAAAAGAACTAACTGAATTATTCTGGTTAAGTTGATTAATGTGAACAAATTAATTATTAGTTGTCAAGTTGTTTTTTGGTTTGAAACAAGTGTGTACGATATTAAGAAGTATTGTTCTTATGATAATAATAAATTTTATGGAAAAATATAAAATTGGATATTTCCATTTTCTTTAATATAATTGAAAAAGCGTATAGACTTCGTCTACAATAACAAAAAGCCATAGAGATAATTTACAGAAGCGTTAACGAATTCAATTATAATGCAAAGCAATTCAGTGATTACTACAAAAGTGGTGTGCAGGCGTGAAAGTTCACAGCTTTTATTGTGCCTTTAATAATTTAATCAAAAGACTGTCGCATTATATTCGAAATGGCTGACCGCCTTTAGCTCGACAATCAGTCTGTTTGGACGACGATGTACCCATTTAACGTACTTTATTCCGTGTTTACAGTTGCAGTCATGGTGATAAAGTCTTGCCATAATTATTCCATGACGTAAAGCTTCGAGATTTCTGTAGTTTGGGCCCATTTCAGTGGAAAACATCGTCTTGATCATGTTATTTTCAATGGTGTCGGTCGTTGAATTTCCGATAATTGGTGACACGATTACGATTTTCGAGAAAAATTCTCCCACCAACAGCTCTAAACGGATTTCTATGGAAGAAACTCTTAAATATGCAACCGGATTCATGTTAAAGTATGCTAAAGGTTGTTTAATGAATTTTCGGTAAAGAGGCAGTCGTCAATCACGTGGCTGGTGTCTTTATTTACCAATTACACGCGTCCGGCGTGATTAGGCGGATTAGCCACTAATTAGTATCATTGATTTAGGAGACCGCCTGGTCTGGCCTGGTTAGATGATGTTACTTAAGTTACACGATAAGTCGCCAGCAACGCATTAAGTCACTGCCAATGTCAATGTGTCATCAATCAATGTAAGATGATCAAATTTAATTCGGGTGGTTAAAAGTCAGTTTTGCAGTCACGTTGCACTGCAATCGCGCTGATATGACGTGCATTTAATTACATTTAGCCGCGTTAAAATAGACATTTTTTGCGCGTCATTCGGTTCGTGTACTTGAACACATATCAGCTATATTTATACTTAACTAAGAATGTGGCATTGTTTTTAATGAATTAACTGTTAAAAATAGATTAATTCGTATATGTATATTTATTTATAAATACATTCATTTTTGATTACTTTCTTTTATCATGATTTTTGATAATTAAATTGTCGTTTCGTAAGCCATTATATTAAATATTCTACAGAATGCCATAAAAATAAATATGCTCGCACCATCATTTGTTATAAAAATCTCATTCTTATACAGTTAATGCGAAGACAAACAAACGATAATGTTGATTTCTACGTAAATATAACATTTTATGCGTAACAAAAATTAATTCCATCCATGCGCATTTTTCAAATTAATCATTTTATCAGAAAAAAAAAAAACAGCATAAAGCTTTGTGAATTCTTATTAAAATGGGTTTCGCATTCGTGCAGAAAGCATCATCTGTGAAGCGTTAACCTTTAGAAAATTACCACCCCCAAGGATAATACACGACAAATTAAGCCCCAAAAGCCGACACCATGTTCCTTGGTCGATCCTTACATGTACACACATATGTCAAAGGTCAGTTGGAGCCAGGAGTTGAAACTTTTGTATTTAAATAATTTAGATAAACAATGTGCACAATTTGTATGCCAATAAACAATTATTCAACTTTATGTGAAACAAATTATTAAATATACAAAAACACAAAATAATTTTACGGATGATTGATTGATAGATTGATTAGTTGAACAAAAATTGGCATTTACCAATTAAAAAAAACTTAAATTCTGCACTTTTTGTTATTTTTTTCACAATTTAAAAAAAAAACAAACTTAAATGCAGAGTCCAGTGTGAATTATTACCAGTTACCATTGGCATATTGTAACACACAGTGAAAATGCCACATGTTGAATGTACATATATGAGTGTGTGATACAAACATAAGTAATGGAAAAACAAAAGCTATTGAACGACAAATAAACGCAAGAGAAAATCTTAGAATGTGTGTGTTAAAAGAAAATGAAAACTCAGCGGAAAATACAGACATTGTCCATGTGTGGGGTAACAACACATGCATGGATATAACAGCGGGAACAACAAGTGCGCAATCTAAAATGCGCATTTCTATTTTTAGTTTTTATGTGTAGCTGTGTTTTAAGCTTCATTTAAAACATTTGTACAGATATATTGTTGGTAGCTAGTGATTATATTATTGCCTTGCACACTAAACGGTGGTATAGTTGGCTCGCTCTGCAGTCTGCACGGTTACCATCGATGTGTTTGTGCCACATCTGTTGAGGAAAAGTGTGTGACGGCTGCCCCAAGTACGCCCTTACGCGATGAAAATGCCGACTAAAAATAGATTTTCCTGCAAAATTGATGAAAAACTCAGTTTTTATCAGTAAT
This sequence comes from Sylvicola fuscatus, assembly GCA_026546915.1. Lineage (NCBI taxonomy): Eukaryota > Metazoa > Arthropoda > Insecta > Diptera > Anisopodidae > Sylvicola > Sylvicola fuscatus. The sequence continues at coordinate 7,301 of JANSTS010000917.1, forward strand.
TCAGTAATAATTCCAAGACAATGTAACAATTTTGCTTTAATTTTTTTTCAACAACTCTTAATTTAATTTAACAAATTTTTGTTTGTCAATATTCACATCAATATATTGTCAATACGAAATATTGACGTGCGCATATTCGCAGCGCAGTTTTTCCACACATACAAAACATATGTTAATTGTTACATGATGACAAACCAATTACTGTAGTGGTATAACTAAGACGCATATGTTCGTCTTTATTTCGCGTGTGTACCGTTATACGGTATTGTCGTGAGCGTTTCTTGAGATTTGTGTGTATACACGGTCTGGCCCTCATCCCTGCGTCCCCGGCACTCAATATTATATTTATACAATTTTTTTTTTGTGTTTTTTTCTTCTTCTTTTTTTTATAATCTCGCTAGGGAAACGAACGTTTTTGTGTACGGTGGCAGTTGGCACTGGCACAGAATTCAGTTAGTCTGTAACGTAGCGTGAAATTGATTGGATGTGCCCGTCTGCTCGCGGAAAAAAATTTTCAAGTTGTTTCATTGCAAAGTGCATTCACAAAATTCATTAATAAAAAAAAACAATTATTGATAAATACACGTCAATGCAATTGTGGTTTTGAAGTAAAATTGCCGATGGGGACATTGTTAGCTGTTCAAAGCTTTTTCGGAGAGTTTTGTTTTTCCAAACTGTTGTGATTGTTTCAAAAACAAAAACATTGAAGATGTTTTAACAATAAACTATAAATAATTGTTAATGACAGTGGTGAACAAGTGAATAATTTAGTGGGTGCGTGTGTTGTTTTATACATAATTGTTTGTTTGATTAGTTTCCACAATACAAATTTGACGCTTTAAATTGCGGTAAAGATAGTTGAATTCATTGTTTCTTGTCACACTGTTTGAGTCCCATTTAAATGTTAGTATGACTTGAGTGGCTCCAACTTTCAGAAGAGTTTTCTTAATACTAAAAGTAAGATAAATACGGTCATTTAACTGTTGTTTACTTGCCTTTCAACTGACCTTGTTTTGATAAACAAATACACATGAGTTTAAATGGCCCAAACAATACGCATCTTGTCCTTATATGCTCCGGTTTTGTATAAAACTAAGTTTACTTTATTGTTGTTTTTATTGGTGGCGAAAAAGTGTGTTTTACAAAAATTCTAAATTTACAAAAGACAACGATTAAACTAACGTCTTTACATGATTACAGCATTTAAATTCAGGTGTGCTGAAATTTGATTTTACTACAGGCTATAAAAGATGACCTTATTTCATCTGGCTGGATGTGTTTTTTGTGTTTTCCAATAAAACATAAGTTTCATTAATAAATATAAAAAGATAATCAAAGCACCAAAGTGGCCGCAAATATTTCCATTTTGCAACATATATTCACAGCTTTATGGCCTCCCTCCCACTGTAATCATTTCTTAAGTCAAGTTACTGGTTCTATTTATATTATTATGTGATATTTTTCGCATGGTCGTTCTCCATAAAATAAACATATTAATAAGAAATGAAAAGACAAACACACACTTTTTATGCCGAAACTGGTTTTCGCTGTTTTGCGGTCGCCAAACAAGTTGCGAGTTTCCACATGCACAAACCAAAAATACATTTTGATTAAACACAAATAATGAAAAAAAAAATTATTAAATTTGAGTCCAAAAGTTCAATTAAACGAAACTGATGAAAGCTTTTAAGCCAAATAACAATATTTTTTAAACGTAATTTAATTTTAACCGAAAAAACTTGTTTCATTGAGTTGTTCGAAAGCAGCACAAAACATTTGTTGTTAAAAAATTATTGATAGAAATTTACTGAATTTTGTTTCGTGTTCAAAACTGCCTTGCGTTCGAACATATTAATAGAATTAATACTGTCAGTATCATGCATGATAAAATATGTTTGTTTGCATATTTGTGCATATGGCAGCACATTTGCCTACGCACACAAAAACCATTATCAATTGTAGAAAACAATTTGTTCTCACAGCGGGATAATTGAATTGGATATTTTTAAACGTGTCCTCCTTTTCCTTTGCCGTGTGCCATTCCATTTGCAAGTAGATGACGTCAATTTGTGGACGCTTGAAATAATGTCGCCGCCACAATTACAAGCAGCGTCTTGCACGATAGCGAAAATGCGTCGCGGTTATCGCGAGAGTCGCCTCCAACAGTTGTGCGACGGCGATGGCATTCGATCGACATTATTTTCCGCCGAATTCTCACATAGAGCAGCGAATCCAAACAAAACCAGCCACTACAAGGAGGCGAATTCGTAGTTCCAAAAATAAATCAATGATATTAAATTGGCCTTTAACCTTTTCGCCTAACACCATGCCTCAATTCCAAAAATACAATCCGCGGCGACGCTCGCCTGTCCCGCTGATGACTTTGTGCAAATTTTTTTTAGATGACTCGCGTGCTCACGCGTCGATATGTGGCTGGAAGTGTGAACGTCGTCGTCGCTGTAATTATTTGGCATATATTTCACTGCTGACAAATCAAACAAACTATAATGTATCGAAAAATCTCATCAGTGTACGTCATAGTGGCTTATCAATAATTAATACCTTTTTTTTTATACTTCAGTATACTGTATACTTATATGTGAACAAGTTCGAGGAAATAGACATGTAGAGGCCATAGTGAGAGGAATGAAAATATACAGTAAAAAAAATACAAGTTAAACGATATTACAAAACGCCTCAATTCGGTACAAAAGAAGAAGAAGAAGAAGAATAGAAATACGGACAAGAAGTATTTCAGTGCTAAATATAGACAATTATTGATTTGGTCATTGTTTGTCCTTGAGAACAAGCGACCTTTTTTGGTGTTATTGTATTGAAGAACAAATAACGAATTCATCCAACTTCTGAAACTCCATACTTCATCAAGTATCTTGGAATGATTATCGTGTAAAATGCATGTTCTTAAAATAGGTAAGTGTTTTTGCATAAATATTCATTACACATTTACTGACAATACCAAATATTGAAGAAAGTCTTATCCTATCTTTTTTTGGGAGTCACACGGGAAACTATTCCCAAAACTAATTTACGTTCGTAAAGCTTCTGCACATGTAATTACCATAAGGGCTCATTAATATTCGAAGACGGAAGCCCACAAAAGAATGGGCATGCCAGCAGAGATACGACGCGCCTGAACTCTGTCGTCAACTAATCCACACATGCGCACGCACGCACAAATTCATCGCAACTAATCCATTTCACGCGAGAATTTCAATTAGCCGTATTCCTCGAATGGCGTCCACTTGCCTCCTCAGAGCGGGGAAGCAGGTGATGGAAGTGGTGGCGGGGGAAGGGGCGACGGCTGGGTGGCGCGGGTGATAGCGTCGCTTATACAATTTGTTTTGATTCGACACGCGACTCAAAACTGGGTCGCCATTGACACCTGTTTATCAAGCGACAGATATTATTCACCAGCATGGAATTTGTATATGAGCCGAAGGAATGTGTGACACATTTTATGCTATGTCGAGTGTGTATTTATGCTATGATGCGACAACGGTGCGATTAGCATTGAATCCCCAGTGCCGCATTCACATTGGTCGTAAGAACGTTTAACTTGGGATGAATTTATGATGTTTTCAAAATGGAAAACTTATTGGACATGAATTGGTGATTCTTGAAAGTCAAGGGAATTTATGAATACAATTTCCTTAATTAATCCTGCGTCTTTTTAATCATTTATTAATTGTATTAATTAGAAATAATAAAAAGTATCGAAACTTCTTTGTTTCTTGATTGATCAAAATTCGCTATATTTAACATAATTTCACTGAACAAGAAGATTTGCATTTCACATTTCTTTAAATACTCATTGCAAAAAGACTGGCGGAAAAAAACTAAAGATAGCGCGCTCTGTCTAGACTCTAGACGTTCAAAAGACAGTAAAGACGTGTCAAAATCGCACCAACCAGCGAACACAGTTATTTTAAAATCAAGTGTTGTGTTTTCTTATTTCGCACGTAATTAAAATAACGTCTTGAAACTGTGATGAGATCAAAAAGATTCAGCCACTAAAAAAGCGCCAACAATTTGTTGTTATTATTATTGTTACATATCAATGTTGAAAAACGTCTCTATTTACTTGTGACAACATTGATAAGAAGTTAAGTATGTTTGAAGTTTGTTTGGGCATATGCTTGTGAAGGAGAGAAAAAAAGTAATTTCGTTTTGAAAGTGGAGTTATCTGTTTACATACTTGTGAAATACTTATTACGAAATTATTGAAAACGCTTTTGATGGAAAAATTCCATTTTCAAGCCGAAACATTTCCATTATCCGCGATCTTGGAACGCTCACGGGCACTGGACAATGGCAAATACTGGAATTGAATTCAACATAAATCGCTATCTGGCTTGTAATTGCGTAGCAAATGCCATAAAAACCGCCAGTCAAACAACACGTGGACAGTGGAGTATTTGCCGGTTTATTTATAGCGACCAAGGTCCCATGGAATTGTTTTTAAATTTTTTAATTATAGCATCTATTAGTGGGGTTTTTTTTCTCGCAATTTACGAATACATTAAAAAAATGGCGAACGATTGAAGATGCTACAGCCGACAAAAGTCCACGTGTCCACTGAAAACAATTCCACTTAACCTTATTGACCCTTGAATAAGTATTTTTTACGCAGATTCGCTTTAGCAGCCAAGAAAAGGCCACAGCAAGAAGATTCTTAAACTGCTGGCCACACACACGTGGTCACACACGTCTTACCCGTATTAATCTCAACTGATTTTTGGTGTTGAAGTAATCAAGTAATTATCATTATGGCGGTTATTTCGAATTGCACCGTTTGATAAACATCATTAGGGTTGTCAACGAATTTTCTTAGTTTTTTCTTCTTCTGTTTATCAACAAGTTAAGTTGAACTTAAGGCGGCGTCGCGGGAAATGGTCGTAAAAGTTTGGCACAAAATGCCATATTGGTCTGGGATTATGTCTCCAAGCGTTGCGTGCAACATCATGATTTTTTATGTTACCCAAAAACAAAACATAGTCGCATGAAAGCATGCACATAAAGTGATTTAGGAGTTGTGGAATGAAGACTTTTCCAAACATATACAAAGGAAATCAAAGGCAAACATATGAAATGGTCGTGGGTCACGCATTCCTGAATACACCTCCATAAGTTGAAGAGTCATTTAATAAATGGCAACTGCCAACAGCGCCCAAAAATAGAGTCCTTTTGTCCTTATACCTTGCCAGTCACAGTTAATGATCGTTTACTTTAGTTTAGTATGTGGAGAAACAACATTTAATAAAGACTCGTAAATGTCAGCATAAACATGCATATATGATATTTTGTGGTTTTGTTATGGCTTCATCAAAGTCGCGGCGTCCTTTTAGTGCTACTAAATGTTTAATTTGCTGGCGTGGTCGTTAAGTAAATGTAAATACTCGCCATAAGCATATGACAATTGACAAATATGTACTTTGTTTCAGCGTAAACTATTCATTATCAAGCATATACTGTCTGACGAGTCTACACAATTTTTTTGTTGTAAGTTCATCAAATTGAAGGCGAATACTCGAAAAACAATTCCGCGAACGCGAAAACGTTATCATTTTGCGCGCATGCATTAATTTGTCAATCAAAGCGCAGCGACGCGGCGCGGCGCGGCGTGTCAGTGCGGCGGCGCCGGATACCCACAAATGACAAGCCGCCGCTTTCTTCTTCTCAGTAAACGTACATAGACGTTTTCATAAATCATATGCGCATATGCGCGAGTGTAACATGTGATAATAACAGGCGTCCAAAGTCCAGCGCGTTTTCAGTGAATGGGCTGATGGGAAGTCCAATGAACGTCATGACTGTGTGCCTGGCACATACTGAACCGCCGTTTTGTATGGACATCCACAGCAGACAATCGCTTGCATATTAATTGGTATTGTTTTGGCCAAAACACGTATGTTGTACGCGATATGTGGGCGGACCGTGAATATGTTGTTTTTCTTTGGAAGAGCGCGTGATTCAGAACCGGGTTAGTGGTATTTCCTTTCATTGGCGATGGTGATGGACATTCCGGCGGGTTACTAAAGTTCATTCAATAAATATTGATTTGTTTATTGATGATTTTTCATATCAAAGTTGTGTCGTAAGACACATTACAATTTCTCAAATTTTAGAAAAGTGGGGTACATAAGAAACTTATTAATATTGTCCACTTCCTTTATGAAATTTTCATGGTCACATTCGTCTATAGAATTACATGTATGAACTTCCATACTCAATGAAAGAAGAAAACAAAAATTGCGTCTATTTTTGAAATCTTAACGTAGTTTCAATATAAGATGTCCTTTATTGATGCCAGTTTTATTGACTCTTATATAATTTACAGGAACTCAATAACACTTAAAATATCAATAAAAGTATATCGAAAAACTGTTCAACGAGCATAAATACAAACACAAAACATATTACATAAAAATAATCCACTTGTTTCAAGTATGAAGACAAGTAAAGGACAGAAAACAAAACAATATAGAAACAGCGACAGGCAAGGAGACCGCAAGGAAAAGAGGCCAGAGTAAATTATCAGATCCTATTTATAGGCCATTTATTATTGCGTCGTTGTTTTTTTTTTTTGTTTTTTTTTGTGTATATTTATAGGCTCGATGGCGAATAAAATACGCGTAAAGTGAGTGTGTGAACCCACCCAATAGATCGATTTCTGTTGTTGCTGCTGGGCTGTCTCTGAATTGTCTGCAAAGGACTTTTGTCGGCTGAGATAAAAGTAAATGACAACGACAAATGGTAAAATCCAACCCCCTCCCCCTACTCTCTGTGGCAACATGCAATATATGTATGTACGTACGAGTCGTCAATAAACATATAGCAGAGCAGCACACGTCCACACATATGACCAACGCGTCGATCTGGGCGAGGGCGACGAAATCACCAAACAGAAATATCTGATTGGATTTTTATTCTTGAGTTTATTTGCTTTGCAGATCATTCCGTTTTACCGTTATTTCGTCGCATACCAAATTGAATTTGAAGTATATTCTAAATATAGACTAAAATATACAGCAACAGCAGCCCCACCATCGCCACCACACGACCACCACCCACCCACTGTTCTCGGCGCGATGCGCAATCCGTCCGCCCTCCGCCCGCCAACACCACCCGCCACCACCACCACTCGCCGCGTCACTTTGGCATTCCGTTAACCCTGAGCTATTTTTATTTACAATTTAAATACATGTACATACATTCGGATTCGTTTTCATGCTGCGGTGTTATTTGCAATTTGAAACGTCCGCATTCTTGCTCCAGCTTAGTTCGATTCCTTACCCACACGTCTCAGCGATTCCTTTTGTCCCAATATTGTAATAATAATAATTGGGAGTAATGCACATGTGCGGCTTTTCTGAAGTGCTTGCAATTTCTCCTGCAGAGATTCATGTGACTTATTGGGTTGAATCGTGGCGAACATCATCCGTCTTAACACATTTTTATCAAATTCTTTAAGATTTTAGCTATTACTTGATGCAATTCACAAGTCACTGAAGACGATGTTGTTTGTCTACAATTCTCTAATTTGTGTAAACAAATGTTTGCTGTCATGGTTACAGTGCATTTTACTCATACGCCGTGTGACAATAATATAGTCGGCCGGACACATTTGCTTCTTATTTACCCAAGAAAATGTGTTTTCTTGCAGTGAAAAATTTGCATTTTCCGATTGAATTAACTCGTGCTTGAAGGTTATGTCAGTTAAGTTTGTGTTAAACGCGCTTTATGCATATATTCTCGTCGACTCGTCTGTTTATGTTCGATTATTTTTAGAACAGACAGTTATCAGTGCTTCTGTTTTATGAATCTTGCAATTTGCATTTTACAGGTATTATCAGTGCATGTGTGGGGGATGGTGGGTAGCTACGCTAAGTAGTTGCATTTTATTGATATGTGCACAAGAAGATAATACAATCAACGACAGAGGAAATTTGATAAGTTTTCACAAACAAAATTATGCAAGCTTTCCTGTATCGCTCAAAACAGCCAGTTACACTTCTTTGTTTCTATTTATAAGTTAAATGCACATGTAGTTAAGAAAGAACTAAAGAAAGAAGTGGAAATAGACAAAACAGCGTGAGTCTAATGTTTTGGCTCATTTTCCATCAAATTAAAACGAATCTGGATAAAAATAAAACGCATCGGCCACGCTGACGCCGCTGTGAAAAAGTTCACTTCACACAGTTACAGATGTTGGGGGAAAGCGGAAAACGTGGAAAATCTCAACCACATGTTCAGTGTGTGTTCCGTTGGCGTTGCGCATCATCATTCGTCCTCGACTGTTTATATGCACTTGTGAACATGCGTTTTGTCAGAATTTTCTCATGAAGAAAAGCGCGTTTGTGCGCCTTGTTAAGAACCGATAAACGGCGACGCGCCGCGCCGCCTCCTTTGCACTTGTAGTGTATTTGTCGGCCGTCAGGAAAATGCTTAATTCTGGCCATTTTAATGGTACACAGAAATTTTATGACTATTTTTAGCGTCGGCCTCTTGACAGACGCGGGATATTACGCTTAGTGTGCGCGCAACGCGCATCAAAAATAAATATGCTTCTGTTTATTAATAAATGCCGGTTGAAAATAGCCCACGCTTCCAAGAAAAGCTGCGGTGTACTGAAATAACACGAGTTTCTTGGCTGTTTGGCGGGCACAAAGGGCTGCGTCTTAACGTGTTTCATTTGATTGAAGTCAGTGTTCATGAAACGCGGTCGTTTTTCTAACCGTTTTTTTCCCTCAGCTGTTTGTTGATAACAAAAAAAGCTGACATAAAATATTGGATTATTTTACTGTCCCAAAAAAGCTCATTTAAACGAAACAAAGCGACCGTGTAACTCAAAAGGATTAAAGAGAAATGTCGGAAAAATCTCTAAAAATATCAGCCGCGCCTTCCCGTCCGCCAAGACTCGACTTATGCAATTACTTAGCGACACACTGCCAGGCCTGTCTAATATTAAAGAAAACGAAAACAAAAAAATTCCCACTCAATCCGTCAATGCGTATAAATCTGCCAGGCAAATGACAGTGAGAAATGGTCGTATCATTTTCCACTGCCCTTCCTCTTGAAATTATTAATTGTAATTTTATTCGTTCGCCACAAACTGCAATCTATTTATAAGTGTTAATCATTATTGCAATTCATCGATGCATTTGCGCTTTCGCGTGTAACTGCCATTATTTTGTGCTCAAGGACTGCACGATTACATGGGCTTATCGTTTCGTCTATATTTAGTCTATTAAACACAAGCTTTTGCTTTGTGTTCTGCCAATTCATTAAAAAGCTTACTGGCCATTGTACACAAGTTCTCTATATTCGTTGCGCCGCGCCGCTTCCAAGCGACGCTTTTCTGCGACATTTCGACATGGCTTCTACTGATTATGCACAGTTGTTTTGTATGCTGGAATAAATGTTTACACAAATAGCTTTTTGCTAACACTCTACCGTATACGAATTGAAATGAATCTTGTTATGTAACACAAGAAGTTTATGACAAGAAAAAAAAACAAGAAAACTCTTCAGTAGAAGAATAAAAGTTATATTTAGATGGCCATTAATAAAAGAAAACATTCTATAAGTTCTTTCTTATTCGCCACATTACAAGTTACGCCCGTTTTATGTTGGTTGTTGTTGTTGAAAAAGCTCATAAAATATCGCCATAAATAAATAATGTGAATATTGAGCTTTTTTGAGTGAGAACATCTGCCTTTAAAATAATCTGCAAGTCTGCAACAAAGTGCTGTGATTGTTGACCATCTTGGCAAGTGATGTGCATCGCACAGAAAAGCTCTGCGGAGTGGGTGGGGTGGGGTGGGGGAGGACAAAATCTAGTTGTGCCATACAGAAATGCGAGCCAACTTGTCTGGCAATACTGCAGTTTCTTCAATGAGCAGATGCATTTAACACGATGACATCTGCTGATTGACTTAATTATGATGTTAAAAATATATTCTCACACACACTAATTGAAACGTATGTTTGTTCTTTTGTTACAGAAACAATGGCCTGCGATTCAGCTGTGGGACGCGAACGTGTCCTTCTGGTGCAAAGCAGCCTCACATTGGACGGTAGTGTGAATTTACAGCCGCCCACGCTGCCACCCGCTGATATCAATCAGCAAATTCTGGAGGTAAATGCCTATTTGCATGTACGTACAATCTACCACTAAACGTTGTCATCACCTTCTTATATATAGTCTTTAAGTTAAAACGGTTGCAACCGTGCAAGTGAAAGAAAATCTGATGGAGGCAAACGCACCAAAATCATAACAAACAACAAATCATCGCTGTAACAGCCGATTCGTGAGCGTCGCGTCGTCAACGGCATTCATTCATGCTGCAATTACATGTGTAGATGATATGTGACTGCCATATCTCACATGTTCAGTGGCCGCGGTGCGGCGACGCTTTAACAACGTGTCATGTATGTTCGTCTATCCGTGTGCTGCATCCATTTACAAGCCAGCCAATTTGTATATATGGCGATCAATTGGATGAGGCGATGTAAAGCGCCGAAATGCGCACAACACAAACCATTTCCGGCCGTTTATTTTGACACAGCGCGCGGAGATTGAGACGTTCTTTTTCGCGCTTTACCCATTTTTCGACGCTAAAGATAAATAAATTGAACGGTTTTTTTTTGGCGTATTTTTGGAATATAATGCGGATTTTGTGTTTTTCCTCTACGGTTTAGTTTCTTCCTTTTCGCGATGATTGTCTGTAGGCTTTTCTGCGGAAACTCTGTCACTCAAGTATTTGTATCAGCTGCCAAAGCACATAGTTCAGTTTAAGAATATAATTAGTGGATGACAACAGCCGTTCTTGGTCTATTAAGTATCTTATTTCATGAAATGTTGCTCGCCATTTTGTGATATCTAATTATCACCAAAATACTGACTTCATCTTCGGAATTGACACCGAAATGTTGAAGATTTTCTGTTTTGGAGGAATCTGGAATCAACCAGCAAAGCATCAATTGATAGGAAGCTTAAGTAGATTATGAATGATTGGTTGGGATTGAGCCAGATACAGACAGATATTTATGGTTTGATTGAAAAAGTTTCTTGAGAAAATAAAGAATCTTATAAGACAACTTTTGCTTTACATTGACACGTCTTTAAGATCGAAATTGTTTTTGTGTAATTGTTGCAAAATATTATTTACTAACCGTCAATAAACTACCATCAATAATCTGTTCAATTCTATTCCATTTCTTAATCAGTTTTCTAAATTTAGCATTCCGTTCGTTGCACCGCTAAAAGCGGCGACAGAAAAGTTAGCATTTTCGTTTTGCAGAAATTCTGTTTGGCCAATGCATTTGACTTTTTGATCGGCTGCCGCCGCTGCAGCTGCATGCACGCGGTGAAGCAGTGGAGTGCAGCTCTCCGGAAGCTAATTCGATAAAGTCACAGGAAATTCCCATTATTGCTAGGCTGCCTGAAATAGAAAAAAAACGAAGAAACCTATCGATGATGAACTAGAAACCGAAAATAGAATACTGAATTTGTATTCTATTTCGTGATGGTCCGCCAGTGTGTGTTATTTTCTCGCGATTGTCACCACATGCTGAAATGATGTCAAGAGTTGTACACACATAATATGCGCTTGTCGACTGTTTTATTGCTAACCATTAACCGTGTTCTTGCACTTTTGGGTTGGGTTGCAAGAACACGAGCCGAATTCATTTATTGTTTATGTGTCTTCCAGCTGAAAGCTCTCCCAATCGAATTCACATGTATAATTAATTTGCCCGGCGTTCATATATGTGCATACATGTTATTGTCTCCACGTCTGTATTTATCGTTTATTGCAACAACAACAAAAAAAACGTGATAGAGTCGTATTAGCATGTACGCCGTTTGTGTGCTGTTAGCTGTAGCAATCAAGCCTTAAATGCCTTTGTCTAAAAATAGCTCGCAAATACAGCTTCTTATTTGCCAAGACATGCTTTTCTTTTATCATATGTGTGATGTGTTGTGTTTTGCGCAGCCACCGCAATTCGCAAGCACGCCGCGTATTTGCACGTACGTGGGAGAGCTTCTCGTGCAAATTGCGTGGTAGCAGCAGCGTCTGCATGGAAATTGTAATTAGACAAACTGATAAAATTCAAGTCAAGTCACCTGAGACATCTTTGATGACATACTTGAGCATTTCAATTTGTTCTCATCAAATCGCCTAGAATAATCAATGGTGCCAATTAAAAACGAATTGGCGGCCTGATCTATCTTTAACTCGCTATCTGGACATCAGCTGGTCCATCTAAATGTGAACCTGAACCAAAATAACGAAAAGCACATATCAAGATGTTCAATCTATAAATAAAAAGACATAACTCTCGCGTCGTCTTCGTCTTATATACTTTGTTTTATGTATTTAATTTTTTTTTTATGTTTTTTTTTTGGCAAGCTCAAAAATCCCGCCTGATTGTTGTGTAATTGTCTCTACACCCTCATTGTCTTTATTGTGATGGTTCGGTGTATCACAATGGACGGGACACACCAAAGTGTGCACTTGTCGTCGCCGCCGCACCGTCTTGAATTTATGTCTGACATGCAGCGTGGGCCACATATACTCGCATGCTGATTATTTGATAGTACCGTCTGGCCATTCCGTTTAGTGTCTTCGAATTCCAACGGCCAACCGCCACCCGTCCTGGCTGGTGTGAGGACGTGCCCGGTGGGTGGTGCGGCTCGTTTGCTCTTTAATTATTGTATTTTAACGTTTGTTTATATGTTTTTCTTAATGTGCGCGATGTTACAGCGCCGCATCGTTAAATTCAGTTGACAAATGATTTATACGTTTTGTATGTTCTTATACAGGATCATACGGCTATCCCATGCCTGAGCCTTTATGACAAAGCACGAACAACTTCTATTTTTATTATAATGTTTTCACACAACTGTATTGGTGAAAACACTCGCAATGTTGTTAGTTATTTTGAGTTGAGGAACAATAAAGTTGGTGTGATGTCTGCCAAGACAGACAAATTCTGTTTGAATTTTTTATATCTAAAGTAAAATACGGAATTTATTGGATGGGTGGGCAATGCTAATACTCAGGAGTTTATTTATAACGAATATTTTCGGTAATCGAAGTTGGTTTGCTATAAATTTATGATTACACAGTTACTTAACTTCTCGAAGGTAATCAATTATTACGATGAAGTCAGAAATTCGTGAAGCTAATAGCGATCGATTTTGATTAAATATTTCTGTATTCATGCATTAGTCATTATTAAAATAAGCAGAGATTGCACGATCGTGT
>JANSTS010000917.1:20692-32853 GCA_026546915.1 Sylvicola fuscatus
TACAGCTACAATGTCATGTTGACAAATCATATTTCCACCCATTTTATGCGATTAGTCTATTGCAATGGAGACAACACATTCGCTTAGTGAGTGGCATTGAGGTAAGGAACGTCAAGATGAGATGACGTGTATGAATTCAATTAGAGCTTGCATTTATTTTTTTTTTCTGAAATAAATGAGAAGTCATTTTCATTCATGATTATATTTTCCATTAATGAAATCGTCAAAAGTATTTTGACTGGTTGCGCGTGCTTTAACGAGAAAATCATGCAGTATTTCTGAGCGTTTAATTAGTGTCATCAGATTTATGGTGGATTTTCCACCTTCCTGTTCTTGCATGCCTAAAGACTATCTGGGCGATGTTTGCATCTAAAAACGACGCGCGGTGCGATTTCCTTTCATGTGACACGTCGACTGTCAGACCCAAAAGTGCTGCAAAAAAGACGTATGGTGGCATAGGCTCTTGCTCTGCTAGCAACGCGCAACATGGCAGCTCTGCCCAAGCACGCTTCCTCTCTAATTAGTTGTGTCCAAGTTCAAGATCACTATTGACGACATAAATTATATAAATAATTTGTGAAAGACGCGCGTTGTCTGTGCGCTGTGGGAACCTACACGAATAATAACATATATGCCAGTGATGCGGCTGCATGCCACACTAAATGGCAGGCCGATGATGTACATTAGCTTGTCGCGAGTCGCGACCGTCTACATAATCAATATACTGTAAGACGGTGTTCTTCGCGTTGAGTGAAGCTCCTCAATCGTCGCGCCATTTTTATTTTGTGGCTCTGGTTTCAAGTAAAATTCGTGAAGGGATGGCCGTTTTGTAGCGCCGTAGAGTGATTGGCAGGACGTCAATTGAAGTGAATCAATTTGTGATATGAGCTTTTTTTTAAATTAAATTACATTCAGCTTAAATTTTAATTATATTGCGAAATTTCCCATAAATCTTCGTAAATGTTAAACCAAATTGGAGATCTCTTGTGGCAAAAGTGAATCCCCTTTTTTTGTAGAGTTCTAAATCTTCTTAAGTTCCATTCATAGCTCACACTTTAAGCTGGGCCGGTAAGCAGTCATATTAATCACTTTTACCCAAATTAGCCTTGATTACATTCAACTCGTTTTGTTCATTGAGTTTTTGGCATTGAAACCTCATTAACAATGTTCATGTTCATGAATTTTTCTCTTTTCGTAACTGTTACTCAAATCACATGTGGATACGTTTTGGTGTTCTTTTGTAATTTTGTTTGTAATTCTCGGAATCTCTTTGATCTCAATTCCTGTGGTCACTTGTTGGAATCATATGATCACGCAAGATGTATTTGTTTTTGAAAAATCACATTTATGCAAATGAGATGATGTTTTTAGTTGAAAATCATTCGGTTTCTGAGAATCGACAGTATTTTTAGAGTTGCGGTTAAGTGGCTGTTGTTTGGAAGCTATTTTCGTGAAATTCAATAATAAACCATGACTGGATTTTATAAGACATTTATTGATTCACGAATTTTAATGTGATGACGGCAATGAGTAGCAAAGTCTGCAACCAAGTTCGGCTATAATAAACTGAAGAATTTTTTCGTCTTTGCTATTATTTCAGTAGTTAATGATTTTTTTTTTTAATTTCAGCTTAAAAAGGCACAAGAAAATCAAAAGCGAATGCTGTGGCATTCATTTCAGGAGAAGAACAAGCAACTCGAGATGGAGCACCAATTACAGCTGGAGCATAAATATCACGTAAGTGTTCATCTTAACTTCAAAATAGAAAAAAGACATACAAAAAAGTTCTACATTTTCCATTTTCAAATAGCATTATTCTTTCTTTCAACATTTTAAGCAATTTAGTGCATTGAACAAGTTTTCGTTACCAACTAATGCGTCATTAAGATTCCTATTGAGATGACATTTACTTTCTATCAAGTTAAATTTACTAATGCGTGATTATATCCGCTCATCTTTCAATAATCCTCATCACAGAAGAATAATCTTAGAGTAGACATTTTCGAAAAACCAATGAAATCGCTATAAAAAATTTCTATAAAATGATAAACTGAAAGATTAAGACTATTTTTGTTGTTGTTGTTCTTACTGTTGTTGTATCCATTTTGGTTTGGTTTTTTCTTTCTGTCACAAACAAATATCCTCTTTGAACGTTCAATCTATAGTATGCGGCGCTTTCAAATGGCGTATTCCAGGAACTGCGCGAGCAGCGTATCGCTGCCGAGGAGCAACAGGTACAGCGCGATCGACGTGATCGCGAGGCAATGAAACGCAAAGACAACAATTGCAGTGCCAATGCAAGCTCAGAGGTCAAACAAAAGCTGCAGGTTAGTGCTGAGTCAAATGAATTCCACTTCAAACATAAAACTTATTAATTGAAAATTGCAGTCGTTTCTGATGAAAAAGCAAGCCGCCGCCTCCAATGGTATGTCATCCGCATCTTCGCCATACAGGAATTGGTAAATTGTCAATTAAATGTTCGTGCACGAAATTGAAAATTAACTGTCGCGCTATTCTTCCTGTTGCAGGGGCGTCGTTAAGAGCTCGTCGGGTGAATCATTGCCCGCTGGTGGCGTCTCAAGCTCGCATCCTTACAAAATGCCA
This sequence comes from Sylvicola fuscatus, assembly GCA_026546915.1. Taxonomy (NCBI): domain Eukaryota; kingdom Metazoa; phylum Arthropoda; class Insecta; order Diptera; family Anisopodidae; genus Sylvicola; species Sylvicola fuscatus. Next base: position 23,297 of record JANSTS010000917.1, read on the forward strand.
CAGCCGCCATCATCCATCGCCAAATATGACTCTGATTTTCCGCTCAGAAAAACAGGTAACCATTCGTTGAGGTGATTCCACAACTGAATTATTGTTTTTATTGCTGTTTTTGTTGTGCGCGTCCCCTCCTTAATATCAAGGAGCGCGACAGCCTTCCTGATGAGCATTTTCCTTTTGTTTTTCTTTTAATGTGACAAAAGCTCGTGTTTTGTTGACGTAGTTTTGGAAATAATTCCGTTTTTTGAATTGATTGTTTATTAAAACTTGCATGAATGTGATAATTATTAAACTCGACGGTCGGTTTTGATCTTGATTAATAAATTAACAACTATATATTCCAGTTTGGTCAATTAGACACTCAAAACTTGTCTTGGCTAGCCAATTTTCAGATTTGTCCACAATTTAGATAACTTTTCATAAACTCTAACCAAATGATTGAGATTAAATGATAATTATTGTTCTTATAATGCTGTGAACATAAGTAAAACGGTTGTCTGTTCAATAGAAACTGAAAATTAAGCTGATTTACGTAGAGAGCAGTTCGTCTCGTGCTGGAAATAAGGCAATAATTTAATTAATTAAAATTGATGTTGCTTTTTGACGTTTTTTTTTATAAAATTATCATATGTATGCTAACACAGCACTAATATATTCTATGCTGTTGCCTTATTGTTACAGCCAAAAGTTTCTAGATTAATAACAAAAAGTCTTACTCATAATCAAGGATAACCGTTGATTACTAATTCGATAAAAAATTAGAACAATCTTTTTAAATTGTTATCATAAAACGTAACTGAGCAACATGGAACGACCATCATAGCTTTGTGAACGTGCTGATCACTGACCTTCCTCATCGTATCAAATACACCTTATCTCCCGTGCGTTTAATTTTACAGCCAAAAAGCGTAAAAAGCCATTCTAAAAACGGTTAAAATTAACCAGTTATCTTGACGCCGTGAATGTTTAAAAAAAATCTAGTGTCAAAGTCTTCAAAAACGTACTTTGACGACTTCATTGATTTCTTATCAATTCAAGGACAATATCGTTTAATCCAAGATCTAAACAAATTTAATTACCTGGTTAAGATCGATTAATGTCGTCAGGTGGTTAAGCAGTAGGATTTAAGTTTAAAATCGAACAAAACAATGTTAAAGCTTAGAATCAATTAGAAATGATTCTAGAATAAATTAGCTTAATGAATAAAGAATTGAAGAAACCACGGCTCATCTTCTAAATTCTGATTCTGGCAGCATCCGAGCCGAATCTGCTGAAGATTCGTTTGAAACAGAGTGTGATCGAGCGCAAGGCGAGAGTCGGTCCGTTGGCGGCACGACGTCAAGAACGATTAATGCAGCGACGCCAGCAAAAGCAACAACAGAACGTGACAATGACATCGGCAACAAGTACGTACCACCAATTGATCTTCTTCTTTATATCCACATCCTTTTCTTCCCGTCTTTACTTTCTTTCTTTTTCTTTAAGTTTGTTTTTATTTTTGGTTTATTTTTCCGTTGGGGAAGATGCGGTAATATTTTTGTGTTGCCGCTGATTTATTAACCCGGAACATCAAAACGATCAGGACGCAAACATATTTGGGGAGTGGCGCCAAAACCGAAAAATAAATAATTCAAAACAAGGCGTTGGTGGATTGGTCCACTGCTGCTACATGTGGCTTTTATTAATATTTTTTTTAATTAATCCCATAACTTGTGTTTTAATTGGTTTGTTTGTGCTTATTGTGTTTGAAATTATCGAAATTTTCCTAACTATTATCCGTAGAGAAATGTTAACAAAATATGGCGGGAAACTGTTTTATTTTTGTGGCCGAAAACATTTAGCCTCGATTTTTGGCATGATGCTGAGTGATTTAACGCATTTAAAACGACACAAAAACAAGATGACAGAGTTGAATTTGTTGCTAATCAGTTGTATTCCTTGTAGATTGTGGCAACACTCCAGATTCCGGTCCAAATTCCCCACCAGCACTGGCTGGCGGCAGTCGAGGCTCGCCTACGAGTGCGCCAATTCAGGAAGAAAACGAAGACCCCCAGTACCAAGGTGGCCGTGGCAGTATTAACGATCTCAGCCTCTACACATCACCATCGATGCCGAACATCTCTTTGGGACGGCCTCACTTGTCCAACGCCTATCACCACCACCATCCGCATCACAGTCATCACTCCCACCACAACAGCCTTGTAAGTGTAAGATTTCGTAAACAATAAATCTTGCAAAACTATGTCCGGTAGTTTGTATTTGAACTTTCTATGACAAACATGTCCTTTGTAATGCAGGCGATGCTCTCAACATTGAGGTCTCCATCGCAGACACTTGTGAATCCAAGTGCAGGCGTTCCACACTACTACACACAGCTTCCGCCCATGGAGCATCCTGAATTGCCGCCCCAAGCTCATGCCACCTCCTTGCATTTGGCCCAAATGGGTCTGCATCAAATGCCAATGTACCAGCCGATCACAGACGCGCAGGTGGCACATGCTCGCCTTAACAAGCAAGGCCATCGACCACTGGGCAGGACGCAATCAGCGCCGCTGCCGCTGGGCCATCCCATGTTGACTGGTACTGTCACCATCGGCCAGACCCACTACGAGAACAGCGAAGCACAACAACAGGCCTACGATCAGCAGCATTTGCTGCAGAAAATCCGTCAAACAGTCCTAACACGCAGTGGACGCGAGCCACAGCTGAAGGAGGAGGAAGCGGGCGAGGTGATCGACTTGACCGATAAGAAGCTGCCGCCCAAGACTGTGTTAACCAGCGGTGTTATAACAAGCACCTCTCAAAGTATACCCGAGGAAAGTATACGCGAGCACGAATACTTGCAACAGCAGCAGCAGGAGATTCTGCTGCGACAATCGATGCAAATGACTAGCCTAATCCGTCCTCTCTCGCGCACACAATCCAGTCCTTTGGTGCATCTGGGACATCCACCACTCAATATTCCAGACACCGGCCAGTCAGATCCACCGCCAGTGAATCTGACACTTCCACATCGACGCAATGTCACCGAGAGTCCACATCAGATCACCACCGGTTTGGCATTTGATAACTTGATGTTGAAGCATGCCTGCAACTGTGGCGATAATACTCCCCATCCAGAGCACAGTGGCCGCCTGCAAAGTGTTTGGGCTCGGCTAGTGGAGACAGGACTGGCAAATCGATGTGACCGACTGCGATCGCGCAAGGCAACACAGGAGGAGTTGCAAACGGTGCACACAGAGTCACATGCCGCCCTATTCGGATCAAATCACCTAAATCGACAGAAGCTTGAGTCGTCGCGTGCCAATTTCGTACGCTTGGGGTGCGGTGGAGTGGGAGTTGATTCGGACACCACATGGAATGATCATCATACGGCGCCAGCGGCGCGAATGGCCGCCGGCTGTGTTATTGACTTGGCGTTTAAGACAGCCAAGGGTGATATACGGAATGGATTTGCGGTTGTTCGTCCACCTGGCCATCATGCAGAGCCCGATTTGGCGATGGGTTTCTGCTTTTTCAACTCTGTGGCGATTGCAGCCAAACTGATGCGGCAACGTATACCTGAAATCCAAAAGGTTCTAATCGTCGACTGGGACGTACATCATGGTAACGGCACTCAACAGGTGTTCTTCGAAGATCCAAATGTTCTGTACTTGTCGTTGCATCGTCATGACGATGGCAACTTCTTCCCTGGCACTGGTGGCCCCACAGAGTGTGGTGTTGGTGCTGGTGTAGGCTTCAATGTGAACATTTCGTGGTCTGGCGGCTTGAATCCGCCACTTGGTGATGCCGAGTATATGGCTGCATTCCGGACAATTGTCATGCCAATAGCAAGAGAGTTTGCTCCCGATATTGTGTTAGTGTCAGCTGGTTTTGACGCCGCTGCTGGTCATCCGCCACCGCTGGGTGGGTATGTAGTTACTCCCGCATGTTTCGGCCACTTGACAAGAGAGCTGATGCAGTTGGCGGGTGGAAAAATAGTGTTGGCACTCGAGGGTGGATATGACTTGCCAGCAATTTGTGATTCGGCACAGGAGTGCGTCCGAGCATTGCTGGGCGATGAGCTGACGCCAATTGCAGAGACTGAGCTGAATCGCTTGCCATGCCAGAGTGCTGTTCTCACACTGCAGAAGACTATTGCTGTTCAGGTATTTGTTTGTCGGTTGGATTATTCAAAGAGCATTTCAATAAACGTCGTGTTCTCTAATTTAGATATCTCACTGGCCGTGTGTCAAAAGATTAGCACACACCGTCGGCTTGTCTGCTGTCCAGGCCGTACGCATTGAACGCGAGGAGTCAGAAACTGTGACTGCAATGGCTGGCCTATCCATGCAGCCACCAAATAGGTATGAATGAACGATTGTTATTAGAATGGCTAATTTTGACTGGACATATTTCTCTTCAGCAGGCCATCAGACTTAAAATTCAACGACTGTGAGGAACCCATGGAACAGGATGAATCAAAATAAGCACCCAAGTAGATTTTGTCGATTGGGTTTTGCTCTCCTCAACATGTGATGGGACATTTAAGGGTACCAAACATCGTGGCAACCGCCTGTCGCCACATATGATGTTTTCCAGTGGATGTTTTTGTACATTAGCGGGCAGTGTCAGCTGCACTGGCAACAGCACCGTGCACTCCACGATCTCTGTTTGCATCCCACTCACATAAACACAAAAACACAACACACAAATTTGTATATGGTGACTCACCTAAATCAACAAGCCGCCGACAAGAGCGACGGTATGATTTGTTTTTTTAATGTTTAGACATTTTTTTGGAAAGAATCTTTTTGTGTAACTTTTTTGATAATATTTGGATAACAACATTTTCTACATAAGTTGTTGAACATTAAGAAAATGAACATTTTTGACTCAAGACTTCTTTGGCAATCATGGAAAAAAAATGTTTATCACAAATTTGACAAAATATTATCTGTTTTTAAATTGTTTAAACTTTAATGAATAAAAAGTTTTTGTAAAAATAACTACCATGATTTGTGAGAAAGAAAATTGAAAACAGATAAAAAAGCTTAAAGCTTTGTTCAACAAATAATTAACAACAATTTACAGTGTTATCTGCTAGGCAGAATATATAAAACTTTTAACTATTGATATGAATCGAATTAACCCAATTATCGTTGCAGAAAAAGCATAAGAAACATTGTGGCGATTGCTCAAATGAATTTGTTATCAAAATACGTCTATCATACTTAATTTAATTGAAATGATTGTCCAAATGAAATGCTTTTAACAAAGTTTAAATATCCTTAACCGACTTCCATCCCAATTTTGCTTTAAAAACAAAGGTAAAACAAGTGTAAAACCGTGTTTTCTAAACATTTAATCCAGTTAAATATCCTTTAATTACTCTTTCCAGTCCTCTAAACCTATACTCAGTAGTTTAGTACCCGATTTAAACCTTAAACCAATTAACCGTGCTTTTCCTATAACCGTAAAAAAAAATGTTTTAATATATAAAATAATGAAGTTGAGTGACCTTAACGTATACCAACGAATGAAATTTAAACAAAATAACAAAAAAGTACTGCGTCTTATAAAACAAAAACTAAAAAAAAACTTTGCATATTTAACTTTATTAAAAAAACAAAACCCATTTAAATGTTAAAATTCTCATTGATGCCCTTGACAATGAGATGGTCTAATTAGAATTGTAGATTTAAAAACAAAAGAAGAAGTGACAACTGTAATCCTTAATCACTGTCGTTTCTTTTTGTAATCTTAAGATTTGAATATTTTTGTACAACACGTGAACAGTGCTGGTCGCTGGGAATATTTTTTATCACAATTGAATGAACAGTTGAGCAAAATGGTCTGTTTAGTTTGGTTACATTTACTATACTTATTGTAATTTTATTCAAATACACGCGCTCTTTATTTATGAAAGTCGTTTACACCGTTTGCGGCTTAATAATTAAACAAACATACCTTTTAAGCTCGTTTATTACATTTATTCAACTAAATACAAGAAAATGCTGTGTTAAAAATTAACTTTATTTGAAATGTATATTTAGAGTTTTTGTGCAAGTCAACACAAAGTAACTTTAGAACGAATCTAACAAATAAAACAAACTTAACTTGTGTTTGAACGCACGCAGTAATTGTATTTATACTTTTTAACGTGTAACTTTATTATATGGTGGGAAAAACAAAACAAAAAAAACACATATATTACTTTTAATGCTATCTTTGTGCGTGATATAAACAAAAAAAGTGTATTTATTAAAAACAAAATATTTAAACGTAAACGTGGAATGTGAATGGATGGTATTTTTTAAGGAAATATTATAAAATAATATGTTAAAACTACAACAATTATATTAATTATTGAATGTACATTTTTATAAAAAGAATATTATTATAATCGTGTAATGGCGTGGCGAATTTTGAGTGCGAATTTCAATTGTGTATTTGTGTCCGGCAAATGTTTGTTTTGGCTATTTTGCGTCTGCTGTCTAGACAAATATGCATAAAACCATTTAAAACAGAACCTACATAAATAATTATAGCAAAATACAGTAAAATAAAATTATTGACAATATTATTGATCACAAAATTTCACTCAACAAAACACTCAACACATTTTTTCCCCTTAAACTTTTGAATTATTTTTTATTAGTTTATATGCATATCAGACTTGATAAGATATTGTTGTCTAATTTTTTCTTCTTTTTGTATGTCAAAACAAACATTTAGCACATTTCAATGGAATTAAATATAAACAAAAACGTCAAATTGTACAAATTTGCACTTCAAACCTGAATGAATAAAATTAATTTACTCTTAAAATGTAACCTAAAGTCCGATAAAAAACGATCAATGAAGCATTTATTTTCGAACCGAAATTCTATATCGAAGAAATCATCAAACTATACCTTGTTAAGTTCGAACAAATGGTTGAATATTGTACACAACACAAACAAAACAAAACAGATGAAACTAAGCGATTTATATTTTAACAAATGAGCAAGAGAATCTCTTGATGGTACACTTAAGTAAAATAATAAAAATAAATTTAAGAAAACTTGAAAATTATTTGTAGATTTAATATATTGAAATGAAAGAGATGAGAACATTAAAACCACTAAAGTAAAATCTAAGGATTCAAAAACATGAATATTTTTTAAAAATTGCATTAAATTAATAAAATACGTATAACAAAGAATGGTACATAAATGTTTAATTGTCTACATAAATATATATTTGTATAGTTAAGATGAACACGAAGCGTTGCAAATGCTACTACCTAAATGATAATGAAAAAGTGTGCAAGGATGAGCATAAATACATAAATCTACGTGTAATGAAGATATAATTGTTCAAAAATTTATAAAAACGTAAAACTATAGTTGCAAATTAAATGTATTTTAAGGACGAGAACTGTCTAATTCGAATATCATGTAGGACTGTATTGTTGCGGAGAAATGTTGTGTCATATTTGTCTCATCTTTTTATTTGGCGATTGAGTTTCCCAAACATTTTCAAATTGTTACATTTAAGTGCAACTGAATTCAGATTTTAGTAATTCACTTTGCATTCTATCTTTAAAAATATAGTCAAACGAACGATTCATCGAAAGCTAATCATAATTTCATTCATCCGACCGGGGTATTTCAAGTGTCATTTCTTTTGTGAATTCCAACTCGTGAATAAAATGTGCTTAATTAATTAGAGTTCAATAGAAATGTCCTTTTACTGGACATACAGATATTCATTGAAACAATCGTAAAAATACCCTAAAACAAGAAAATTGAATTAGCTAACACTCTTCTGGTGCGTATTTTGTGTCACTTTGAGATCCATCCGAGCATCTATTTTTTTACGAAAGAAATTTAATTAATTTTACAACACAGAGTAACTAATTTATTAATTTGTAAGCATACTTATTTATTCGAATAAAATTTTAACCGGAATATTGCTGTCCACTATTTTTTATATAAACAAAAAATGAAGATAATATGCTTAGTTAAAAATACAAATTTAATTCTTAAAAAAATCTGTTAAGTGTAAAACAACGCACATATTTGTAAAGTGTAAAATTTATTGTTTTTTTTTTGTTCCTCTGTTAATTGACCGTTCTTGTCCCCCCCCCAATTATCTACGACTTCTTTACATTTAAAAAATGATCGAAGAGATTTTGAAGTCACCGCAAGTTGTTACTTATAATTAATTAGTTGATGCTACCGTTTACAATTAGTTTAATTTGCTCACACATTCCAATTACTATCGAATAATATTACTTTTACTTTGTTGTGTTTCCTTTTTTATATAATTTTATTGTATACTGTTCAATTGAAAATAGATGTTACAAACAAACAAAACAAAAACGACAACGGACGAAACTTTATTTAACATCAATTTATTATTAAAAGTTATCTGGAAAGATTTAAAACAAATTGTATAAGATTCATGGATTTTGATTTGATTTGACTCCATCTGCAAATGGACATGTTTGGTGGGTTTCTATTTTTGATTGTAAGCCACACATTTCACATACACAAACAAAATCGTTAATTATTAAATGGAAGCAAAATTTGAAATTTAATTAGAGGCTTTGTTCGTATGTAACAAGAAAAATGTATTTGAATAAATATTCACAAACTTAAAAAATAACGTTTCTTTGTATTTGTTGATTTTCAGGAATACTCGTATTTTTTGTTTTGTAAATGAAGAGAAGACATCGACATGAAGATGTATATCTTTATTCTCTTGTACCTAAAAACATTTATTTTTAGGATTTTTAAGTTTCAGAGCAAATTTGGGAAATTTACAGCAATTATTTATACAAATTTCCATATGGTTTTTGGGTCTGTAGATCGGGGATGAGACTCTGTGGTCTAGCATTTCCGATTCTGATTGCTGGATGTGGTTAATCCGTATTTAGAAATCTGGAAATCGTGCGCAGCAATGGGAGACTCAGTCCACGTCCAAGGGTTGGTATCTGGGTGACTCACGCCAACCCTTGGATCAGGACTGAGTCTATGAACCAGGATGGCCAGCCAAGGAGTAGTGGGCGTGTCCAAATCAAGTCAAGCCTCTTTCTAGGAGGTTCTTGTTTTGGATAAATCCAATTGTGGGTGTGACCAAAGTAAGCCTCGCCTACAAAGTGGGCGAGATAAACCACGACATAACAAAATCCCTCCGCAGACTGAAGCTTAACTTTGGACCTTCCTTTTAGAAAAAAACAAGAAATTGCTGGACGTATTTTATTCATTTTGGGTGTTTTTTTGCAGTTCTTGTGAAGGAAGTAAATATAAAGTGCATCTAAATGCACTTTGTATTGAAAACAATTAAAACGGCATTAAAAAAACGCACCTAAAATTTTCATCAATTTTTTGGAAATTTGGCAAGGGGTACCCCTTGCCTATTTTTGATCAGTTTTTCCAAAATCCCCAAAAGTTGAGTTGAGGCTTGAAATCTTGCACAGTTGTTGTGGAAGCATGTGCATGCATTTCTGTATATTTGGAATATTTTTAAAATGCAAATTTTCGCCACAGTGAAGCAGTTTCCCAAGACAAAAACGCTGGACGGATTTTATT